>JAVQJG010261370.1:0-31990 GCA_036024015.1 Craterocephalus amniculus
CGCAATCAATGAGTCGTTAATTGTAATGAAATTACCCCTTTTACCACATACTATACCACGTAGAAAACCATTTTTCTTAGAAAGATTAAAATAATATCAGGTATAGTTCCTTTAAGCATCAAAAGGTTAAGGCTGTATTTTTAAGAGGTGCAATTTTAACAAGAGAGAAATAGAGAAATACATCCCAAAAGCACTTAACAAAATTAAAATGCACATTAACAAAAAAAGAAGAGTTGATCCAAATTAAGGTTAATAATGTAACCTGTGCTAACTATGATATGACTACCTAGTTCTAAATTTCTGAATTCATCTGTCATAAGGTATTGAACACATTAACTTTTCTTCTGTTTCTCCTGTTTCCTGCAGATAATCACAAAAGATACAAATGCTGTGCTTGAATTGCTAGCTTGTTCACCATTTATTTTATTTAATTAATTTTGTTGTGTAGTTAAAATTTTTAACTACAAAAGGCTGTAACTTTTGCTCTTGGCTTCGGTTTACGATGTTGTAGTCACAATGTACATAAAATCTTGTGTGGGTATTGTGTTTTGGGTTCACGGGCTAATGAAGCATGCTAACATTAACTCCGGCTAGCTGTTGCTAACATTTGCGGTTTAATATTGTAGTTTTCTAGCGGTAATACTTATTTTTGTGTGTGAGCCACTAACATTAACATACACTTTGGTTCTAAAAATATTTATATATTTTTTTAAATAATGATAAATATTCTAATAAATGTAATTGTTAATACTTTATAGTCTGAGGTAGTGCGATTAAAAAATTATTGCAACTTTGCACATTATGACATTTATCATTTCAGGTTTAGCATGAATGTATTTTTACAGTTTGTTTGTACAATAATAACTATTTATATACAACCAATTAGGAAGTACCACTGGATTCAAGTTGAATTAGTCAGTAGCTTTCCAGCCCTTCCAACCATTGACTCGACTACAGGGAGGGAACTTTTCCAATATAGGGTTCACAGAAAATGACATTATTAATTTATGAAAACAGGATAGAGACAGGATTAGCAACCTTTCCTGGGTGTACACTGCATCCCGCCTTGTGACTGCTGGGATAAGCTCAAGCCTCCTGCAACTCTGCATTGGAATAAGCCTGAATGATGGATGGATGGATAGATGGATGAAGTGAAGGTCATGTCAGGCCATGTCTACCTCATGAAGAATTGTTAGTACTAACACTACAAACAAAAGTAGTTCACAGTATGGCTCTTGGACTGTTGCGAGCAAACTGGAATTTTCCCAAAATGCTTTGCAAGCAAATTAATGTTTTGCAAGGCAAAACAGCTGTGAGTTGTTCAATTTTTGTTGCAAGTGTACATTTACAACACTGGGCAGAGCATTTATCCAAAGACACACACTTAGAAACATTTGTCATTGTTTGTATTTATCCTTCACGGATCACTACATAGTTTAGAATGTGTTTCTGTATTGCAGACAGGCATCTAATGTCTCCAACATAACCCAATCTGCCACTGACAGCTGATAAAGGAATACCCTGACAGATCTAGTATGCAGTCTGTGGTTTCTCTGCCATCCTCCCATCACTTTTAGCCAATACCACACACAAAAACACACTGTTACCCACATTACCTTAACTTTTCCTTCCACTATCAGCTGTGGTGTTGATAGTCTGATTTCCTGATTTCCTTTGCTTTTACAGCTTATGTAACCATTATGCAAGACATTCAGTCTTCAAGGTCAAGCCTCATTATTAGTGTAGGCCTTTCATATCATTCTGCCTGTTCTTTAAAATGTTTGAAGTTTGCCTGAGGCTTTAGATGTTCTTGCCAACCAATGATTTGAGAGGGGTGGTGGGGGGCTGTATTTGGAGCAAGCACTTTAAGTTGCTCATTCTTGTCACTGAGCCAGCAAGAGCTCATTAAAAGTAGGGGCAGACAAAACAACTGTGTGTGTGCTGTGAAAGTTGATACCTATATTCTAAGTGTTCACAAACTAATTTTTAAATCTTATATTCCTCCACTAATGTACGGCGGCTTATGACCAGAATAACTAGACATCCCACTAATAATAGCTATTCAAAATGTTTTAGATTGATAATATCACGTTAAACACTCCTAACTGTTACTCATGAAGTCCCCATTAAAATTTATATTAAATCAAGCTGTGAATTATTTAAAAAAAGAGAAAACATTGTATAATTATTTCAAGAAACCAACAGTCCTGAGTCACAGTCAGCCACGTTTTGGCATTTTTGGTCATTTCAGAAAAGATAAAGACTCCAAAGCAAGCATTGCTTATGAGAACACAAGTCTCAGAGGACAATGTTGGGTGGATTTCCTCACTCTGCATGCTGAAAAGAACAAAACAGAGTTCAAGTTGTGTATCTCTGCATGTTTAAGTGCGTGTTGTGCTCGTCCAGAAGAAGTTCCAACAGTTCATCAATTAGATTTAATATGAATCGAATGCTTAAATACTTGAAAGAGAAATTTAAAAGCAGTGCTCAGTGATAAATCATTCCTTCACAAGTTGCACATTCATTGGATTAGGTCCATTAGCTATTTATTAGCCTGGTTTTAAACCAGTATATCAAATCACATTGGCCCCCCTCTAATTGAACTGCCTCTATTAAAACAAGGGTAGTCTATATATTCTGTGTCTTCAGTCAGAGGGTTCTTCATTCCACTTCAAGAGGGACTACTCGGGGGTAATTCATGCCAAAATAGCTTCATAAATGACTCTATTATGACTATTTGTTCTTATTATTGTAATATATTATAGTAAAATATTATTTAACTTTAACTTGAATTAAATCAACTTGTCCTAACATCTACTTGCTACCCATAAATACATTAGGTTATTCACAAGATGTCATGATGGAATGGATGGTATGATAATCTAATTTCAAACTACAACAGGCTTTATCCATCACATACACACATACAGTAAAACTCCATCTACCTGACCTCCTTTACTGGAGGCTGGTACGTGAAACCTGATATTGGGTGACGTCATTCTTGAAAAAGTTTTTAATGGACAAGCAGGATCTATAATTTGTGATTGTTTTCCCTCAGGCTGTGTCAAATGTTATTGTATGACTGATACATGTACAAACACACACACTCACACACACTATCAGGGCTGACTAACAAGCGAGGGTGGTCAGTAACGACTAGCATATGTGAACCTTGGGGAGTTTCCAGATCAGTGAAAGCAGTGTATCATTTTTGTATTGTACTGTAGATGCATGCGTGAAGCCAAGCCATAAAAGACAGAAGAAGAAAAACAATGTTGAAATACAATTGTGCATTCCTCCAGTTCAGTGTTGTGGCACCAAATCCCTGCTCAGGGGTCATTTAAAAGCAGCTGCAGCGCTAAACGGGGACGAAAACAAACCAAAAGTACAATGTGACATATTTTAGAGTGTTCCCTCTGTGTGTTTGTGTTCACTGTCAGTGAACTCCCTGAGTATCATGTACACGTCATCCTTGACAACACAGTAGTTTATATAGAACCATCATCAGGGCGTGCAAGAAAATCAAGATTCATAGTGAAAAAAACTGGTTCACCATATACTTAGACTTATATTGAGGGGACTAAAGGTGCAGAAAACTGTTACCTTCACCAAAGTATATTTCCATTCAACACTTTTATCACAAACATTATTTAAAAAATGAATTAGAGTCATCAGCTACTTTTCCTTTGACATGTTGGACCGGTGACATTAAGTACAGAAACATCCTGAGTAATCTAGAGGAATCAATGAGACGACTTAACATGGAGGTTACGCTCAAACTCATTGGGTCTTGCAAGATTTTCATCCTGTTAAGTTGTCAAACCAGTGGATTAAAGGCTTTGCAACACATGGAGGAAAATTCCCTAATGTCTTTGTTTATTGCTGCAGTGCTCATGTAGGTAAGGAAGTGGTGCTGGAAGGAAAAATGGAGAAATTATGTATATTTATGCACCGACATAACTCAGAACCTCAGATATCAAGTTTGCCAAATTAAGTAGGAAAGACAATTAATGCTTGGTTATATAAATAAAGTGGTGCAGGAAGATATATCTGTGTGACAAAATATAAGGTATTCCAAAATCTTTCAAATCTGGTGTGAAACAAGAATTAAAAGCATAACAACTTAAATGTTTCCAAAAACTGGCAAAAAGTCATGCCCGGGGAGATTTTGGCCTATTATTTGATATATAAAAGGGTTTCCTCACACAAACTGGTCATTTCAGGTCCTTGGTTGTTACAAAATCAGAATTTTATTTGTCTTTTGCATTTGCATCACTGAATAAAGCAAGTTTATTTACATTTCATATACAAGACCATTCAAAGTGCTTTACATAAAACAATAAAAACATTACAGCGGGGTGTAATGTGCGGGTTATAAGTGCATTGGATTAAAAACATCAAGTTTATAAATTCGAGCTTTAAAAAAAACTTGCTGATTAGTTTGTTAAAAAGCTGCAGGATAATCGGGTCTTTAACCTGGATCTAAGTAAAAAGATGCTAACAGATTATCTTGTCATTTTCTTTTGAATTAATTGCTTCATAATTGATGACGAGTCGTGAAAAATCTCATGTCCTGTTACTGCCACTGCCATGTTTTACAACAGAGTGATGTCGTCTCTTTTTGTGTAACCGTGCAGTTGTCAACATCCTCAGACTATTTGCTGCTGCATACAGACCAGGGTTAATATTGACGCAGATCTCATCAACAGCATGCCCACATGTTGGGAGTGCATACAGGCACATGGAGGCCACACACACTATTGGACCATATTTTAAATTGTCTTGAGGAATTTCCACAAATGTTGGGTCAGCCTGTGATCTGATCTTTCCACTTCTAGTTTGAGTATGACTCTGAATCCAGACCTCCACATGTTCATGACTTCAACTTCCAGTGTTAGGGTTAGGGTTAGGTTATGCTGTTTTGTTCTCAGTTGGAATATTTCATCCAGATCTAATATCTTAAGCTGTGTGTTTTCCCATATGTGCAGTTCAATCTGAATATATAACTGAAATGACATGTTTGATTAACACACTTTTAAAATAAACCTTTCAGAGGCTGTCAGCTGCGTCCAGTCACAGTCACACTCTCTGATTTCCTCATTATAGCAACAAGTGTCCAACTGCTTCTGAGTGCGTTACCATAGAAATATTTTTCTCACTTCACGGCTCTTTTGATTTCTGTATGTATACGTTGCCATGGAAACCTCTCTTTTTTTCCCTCCCTCCCTCCCGTTTTTTTTTTTTTTTGCGCCATTTGTCCCCTTGTCTGAAATAGAACTAGAAACCGCATGCTGCAGCGTACATTATGTCCAGATGGCATTAGTCATCTAACTGCACGGTGCGAGCGCTGTCGGCACAGTCATTAATCTTTCCAATGAAACGTCTGTCAGATGTGAGCACAAAATAACAGCAACAATGACAACTTAATGCGTGCTGAAATCAAGCCTTTTGTGAAAGATTTCTATGAAATGCCTAAGATAATATTTGACGTTGTTCAGATACACTTTTGGCACTCATTAAAGAAAGTCGGTCGGAATCATAAAGTTTGTCTTGAGTGGCCACAATCAACTCTAGTGGCCACTTAGCAGCTGGAAAGAAATTCTATGTTCCATGTGTTGGCATTTTCTTTCCTTTTTTCTTAAAAATTGTGTTCATCATTTTCTTCGACTGTGCAGTAGTACTGCTGTAGAAATATAAAGTGGCAGAAAACACAGTTATTTCAACCTATATGACTAGTTCTACTTATTTATTCCTGCAGAGACCATCAATTTGGGGCTAAAAAAAACCACAGAATAAGAAACTTGAACATTTATCTTTGACAGGCAGTCCAATAAACTGGCAAGCTTGCATGTAAAAGTGATTTCTGAGGTAATGGCTGTGTGATTGTCCGATGTGGTTTGACATTTGCAGAATAAGCGGTGTGTAAATTAATGAATGAATGCATTAAATTGAAATATGATTAGTGGTTCAGCAACATGATCAAATTAACTTTAATGGGTTCGGAGTATAATGTTGGGTAATTGGTAAGGATGTTATCATGTATGTGTGTTTTTCAGCTCCTCTGATATAGACAGAGACAAATTACCGTGTACTCTGTATAATGTGGATATAATAGCATCTGGCTGTCACTATGACAAGAGTGAGAAAATTGAGCTCTTTATCAGTTACTGAGTCTCTTTCTGGCTGGGATTATTTAACCTGAGAACACAAAGTTACTGTCCAACATGGTAAGAAAAAAAAACTCATGGGTGTCAGTCACTTCCAGCCGTAAAATAATAATAAAAAAAATTCAAATCCTTGCACTACCTTGGAATTACAGCGTTTTTGACAATTGTTTATACTCAGTGTAAATTGTGCCAGAAAGAGGAATCAATATCAGCTGTTTGTGATCAAATTACAGGAGAAACTAGTTTGGGAAAATGAACCCTTGAATGTTTTTTATAATCAGGTGTGTTTGTTTATTGGTTTATTTGATGGGGAAATTGGTACATTTACAGTAAATGTACTGTAGCCTAATGGCTCTTTTTGACCTCACATATGTTCATATGTATTTATGATAAAAATCCAATAATATTAAATAATCAGAACGTTTCAATAATTGGATCTGATGCACATACATTAACTTCTAAAATAGAAATCGTGGATTGCATTTGTTTGGTCCTTTAACAGATTTACTTTGGAGTATTACATACATAGTGACATACGACTGAAAATCTGTGATATTTCCAAAACATGCTGCTTTCTTTAGTTGAACAGGGCAACAACTGTGGTTCTGGCAAGCGCTTACATTGCAAGGTCACGTCCGATTTTCTTTTTTAGACCGGCACAAAGTGAAATCATTCAAATTTATGATACATGCACAAATATGCCAGAGTAAAGGTGAGCCATGTAGGTGTGAAACTGATTTCTTTCTAAATCAAACATCACATTATACTGTTTCTATGATCACTTGATAATCTGATAACTCCAGGAAAAGGTTAATGACGAATTATTTTGGCACCTTTTAATTTAAGTAGTTTAATTCACTTGCCAAAAAAGGACGGACATACTCAGGAATAAGAAAAATATGTGTATCATGAAAATCTGAATTGTGACAGCCCGAGAGAGACCAGAGAAATTCTCTGTGGAGTCAATTTGGTTACTAAGAGAGACAGAAATAAATACAAGTAATAATGAAGTTCCATAAAGAATATCATTATGTAGACATTAGCTATAAATGGAGTCATTTTTTTTAACTCCAACACATTTGTTTTATTCTCAGCAAATCCCATATCACACACCAATAACCCCACTATTTGGTAGTTAAATCATGCTGGGTAACTTAGGTGCATGTCGGTTTGTAAATTTGAATGTCCCTGCAGGTCATGCAGGCATTCACTTTATTGTTGCCTGAGTCCAGCAGTGATACTCTGATTTAGCCTCCCTTCTCTTACTTACTGTCAGCATTCCATGGGTTTCATAGAAACTCATCCATCCCCGTCAGACATTCTGCTGTGCAGAACCTGCTCAAGCAAGGAAAGGCCTCCTCTATGGCTCATTCAACTGCTTTTCTGTTCTCTTTTGCTGCGGACGTGAGGGTGCGTACAGGCATTTCCATCTGTGTGCCCCATCAAGCTGCGAGTGAGGTCACGCGGGAGAGAAAAGGGTTTCCTCAGTCAGCGATAAGGAATGGCATACAGAGGCGTGTAAACACAATGGCACAAAGAACAGCTGTGCTGGGTGAAATACTTTGACTGGCTCGTGACCTGATCATCCGTTCGCACACACACAGGTGGCTCTATGGGTTACCTTTATGTTAATGATGGCTGGATGACTGCTCTGTTGCCTGTGAGAACCACAGATGCAACAACCTTTGAAACGGTTGCCCTGAGCTTAGGGGTGAGGAAAAAAAAAAAACTCAAATAAACACAGACACTTTAGGGTGCATTAGTAAGCTCTTTGTCTGAATAAGGCATTAAATAAATTGCAGCAATGTCTTTTCCCTTTCTCTCCTCCTCTCTCTTTACCTCTCCCTTGATTTGACCTCAGTAGACATGGAGGAATGCATGACCAGAGATTTAGATGACTCAAATGTTCATCAAAGCCAAAGCTGTCTCGGGGTTTCCAGCAATTCATTACTATTCACTTCAATTCAGTTTTACCTTGATCACAGACTAAGCCGAAGCTGGAAAGCAAATCTGTCTGTTTCTGAAAAATGAGTGGGAGGCTTCTTTCTATACCCTCTGGCCTTCCACCGGAAAAACTGCCCCCCCCCTCCCCTCATACGCTGTGTGTTCTTAATGCTTGACTGTTTTCTAGTGACGCTCATATTTCAGATCCATCAAGGTGCTTTACAAGATTTCCGTTGAGATTTTTCTTTCCTACATTTAGTTCCCCGGGAGCATTCATTTTGTATAAAAGGGAATAAACATGATTTACAGGAAAATATTGATTTCAGTGATTCCACAATTTGAGTTCATTAGATGACCTATGATATAACACTTGACATTTTGCTGTGCTCAGAACAAATTCAAGAAAAATGTGCAATAGATAATGGTTAAAGGTTAAGTATTGATAAATACATACTTGCTTATATATGCCATTTTCCTCCAACTGGTTTCTGCCCTTCCCCAGTCTCTTTCTGCTGGAGCTTTTCCTTATTGCTAAAAGAAGGTTTTTCCCTCTCCACTGTCCATGCTCAAGATGGGGGATTGAATTAAGGACAACAGTCAGTGCATCTGTTGGGATCCTTAGCAAGGCAATCGTTAGTATTGGCTTATAAACTGGACTAATGTGGATAGAATAATAGATTTACTTTGATTGGATTATAATTTAATTGCAACAAATTGGGTTGAGTTGGACAGTCTGCAAATTTGCATTAAGATGACTAATAATTAAGCTACATTTTAATCCCTAGTTGACTGCAGCTAAGGGTGAAGTACGAAAGCCTTTGGTCTGTGGGTCGGATGAGGATAAAAAACTAATAGTTTGCTTTTTGTGGGTGATGGTCCTGCAGGTTTTAGATGTTTCTCCTCCTCCAACCCTGCTAACTCAATGGGTATGTAACGGATTTTCTACGGCTTCATGTCCAGCTTTATACAAACCTATTTAATTTGAATTAGGTGTGTTGCAGCAGGAACCATCTATAACCTGCAGGACAGGATTGGATATCTTGCCTTATGCTGGTTTAGGAAACACTCTGCTTTATTCAAGCCACTGGTTCTTGATTTTCAAATTTAAGGGTCTAAAATTAAGGTTTTTTTCCCCGATAAATGAATGCTGCTGCAGCAGCACAATGTGAAAAGGTTGAACAGGTTCAATGGAAGGTTCCTTACATGACATGAAAATGCAATATACCGTATATCCCTCAGCTGGTCGCTGATCTCATATTCTTATCTCGCTCTTTGTTTTAACTCTGGCCTTGCTTTTCCTTCTCAGGGTGATTTCACCTGGAGCAGCCTGTCGGGGCGGAGTGTTCGCTTGACGCCAGTTGCCATCCAAAGCCTGTCGGAGCTGGAGAGGGCCAGGCTGCAGGAAGTGGCCTACACCCGTTTGCTCCAGGACTATGACCTTGGATGTCAGATAACGATGCCAAAAGGTTGGAGCATGTGTAGTTTTCTCTCAAATTATAGACATAGGTTGTACAGTGTGGCATATAGTTTTTGTTGGGTGGGATGTACACATAGCATCGACCTGACATGTGACTTTTTACCGTTATTCCCATTGCCTTCATTGCTAATTATATACATAACCTAAGTTTACTGTGTAAACTTGTGCAGATACTTTCAAGGGTCCCATAAAGTAAAGCCAACACTCGAGCCTCTAACCACATCCTCTCGTCATCCCTAAAGCACACTTTAAGGGAAGTTGTGTATGGCCTATGTTTGGGAAAGTCTTGACAACACATGAATTTAGATGTAAACCACACTTCACAGAGGAATCGGGTGCTTCCTGTTTGACATGGTATCTTTTGACCCTTTTCATAATGACACGCGACTCCCTTTCCTCTGTAGCTGAGCCTGGGTGTAGTCACTTTACTCGTCACCATGTACACAAAAGGTCCTCTGTTATGAAAAAAAAGGGTTATATTTGCCCCCGTGGGATTATCTTGCAGCTTAATAAGTTTGTTTTGCTCTTACAAACTAAATGGCGAAGTAAATAAGTTTTGGAAAATGACAAAATTAGACAAATTAATTCAAATGCAGTACACAAGGACAGAGCAGTTCAGTGAAACAGCAGGAGCCCAGTGGTTTTCCACTGGGTTTGCCCATCCTAAAAATGTCACCATGGAGCACAGTTTATAGCTAGATAGAAAAGATACACAGACTCACTCAGACTCGGGGTGCAATGTAGTAAATTAATAATGTTTGCAATGTGGGCAAGTTAAGAGTACAGAGTGCTAAATATTATTTCTGGTATACACAGTACATTAAAAAGTAGGGCTTAACCTTTACATATGATGTAGGTCATTTATTTGCAGAGAGAGTTATAACCAACATGACTTCTAATGCATTTTTACTCCACATTTCTCATGAGGCAGTTCAAAGAGCTTCAATAAAGTGCACATATTATTACCCTGATGTCTGCATTAGCTCCTAGGTATTTAAGGCATATTTCCTGGAAGACCCAGTCAGTTAAAAAAAGGTCAATCAGAGCATATGTAAGACAGCTACTCATTCTTGGGCTGCGTGTCAAACACATTTTACAAATGTGTTTAGTTGTTTTGCATTTCATGGAAGCGAGAATGCTCTTTGGGCTTTGTCACTTTTCACACATTTTACATGCAAATACTTGCAAAAACACTGATGGAAAAGGGTAGAGTTGATAAGCTGTAACCATCTTAATCCATTTCAAGTATTGAAAAGAAATGGAACAGTTTGCTATCAGGCATATGGCTTGTTTTTGCTCAATGTTAAAAGCACATATAGGGGGAGCATACTCTGTATTTGTTATGTATTACAGTAAATTTTCAGAGCTTCCAGATGCATACTCTTATGTAGTAAACAGAGCACTACGACTTGTGGTAGTGGTGGCTGTTGTCTACCACATTGCCTCTATTTATGCATCTTTCTGAGAATGTGCAGTCTCACGATTTCCTCTACCTTTGCCTAGACTGTTTATTTGTTTGTTGTTATTGAAAATAAAGCAAGTACAAGTGCAATACCACCAATCCAGGCCAGGCATTAATCTAATAGACTTGCTAGGTCAGCATAATTTTACTATACCTCATCATGCTTCCAAACTTCTGATCAGTATGTCACTGGTCCTTGAAAAAAAATTAATGGATAGCCTATAGTCAGCCTTCAATTCACTAGAGAAGAAGCAATCTTTTGAAAAGTAACACTGTTTTATTACAAATATACTCGAGATCTAAAAAAATTTATCTTGTGCCTTCTGGTTAGGTATGAATTCTATATCCACTGGATACAATAACAGATAGTTTGGATTGTTTACAATCTCTGATTATGTGGACATTCTCCTGTTCCCTTAGACCTTAAGAATGGCAAAGCAATTGTAAAACAAACATGATATCTCTAGAGACTCCCGGTTTGGTCTGAGCTCCATGTTGGCGACCATTGGTTTGGATATTGACAAACAATTGGGTATGATTACACCTATGATTGTATGAACACTTTCCTGATCCCTCAGACTTAACCAGATGCTTTACCATTGCATTACTATGGTCAATGATTTAACATCCCAAGAATTTTCTGGAGTCCGAAAACACTGAGAGACATTGAGCACTTTCTTGATCCATCAGACTGAGAACGGTGAACAAATGGTAAAACATCTGGTAATGATTTATCCTCCCAAGAATTCCCTATAGAGACTCCTCTTTGGGTGTGAACTCCATGTTGATGACCACTGGTTTGGATACATGGACCAACATTTGGGCTTGTTTATGATCTGTGATTCTGCTTTCTTGATCCCTCAGACTTAACCAGATGTTTCACCATTGCAATACCGTTCCTAATGATTTAACTTCCCAAGAATTATGTAGGGACTCCATGAAGTTTGGCAGTCATTGTTTGGGACACATTAACAAACATTTGGGCTTGCTTAAATTTCTTATTGCGTGAACTTTTCCCGGATGTTTTACCGTTGCAGTCCCTTGTGCACTTCCCAGTTTATGCAGTTATACAATTTTATCACAATTCAACTCTCTAAGTCTTTTTTTTCTGTAAAAATTGCATCTTATCATTGGAGTAGTCAGTCCATGCTCACTCTGATGCATTTCAAGCACAGTAGGGTAGTGTTTGCTCTCCACTGTATAGCAGTAGAGAGGGTGCCATAGCAGCAGTGTAGTGCAGCCAATGGATTATCCAGGGCCTTGCATTCCAGCTGAAGGTTAAAGCTCTCCCCACCATGATTTAATACATACTTGTCTGTGTTGCTTATGAATTCCAGAGGCCCTGACAGCCGCCATGTGCTAGCAAAAGAAATATTTCAAATGTGTAAGAGTGCCTGTGCGTGTGTTAGTAGTGCTAATGCGTGTTTTTCAGCTCCACTTTAAAAAAAATTAAATTCATCTGAGCGTAAAAGGTCAGATTGCTGTGATTTTTATAAGAGGGAAAAACAGAAATGTAGTAAAGGTTCATCAGATGGCGTCACAAACTTGTCTGGAGTTGAACTGGGGAGTGTTAAGGTTTGGGGGATTTCCGCACGGCTTTGGGAGCCATCTGTCAAAAATCCAAACCATTTCCTATCTCTGTTTCCCCCTTCCCTCATTTTCCACAAAAACATCTGCTTTTCTTTCTCCTCCTATCTCGTACCTCAACCTCACCGTTTCTCCTCCTACTTGCCTCTCCTGCACCCCTCAGATATTTTACCTCTTGCCTCGTCCTCGAGCAAGCGTTTCGAATTTGACTGATCAATGGAAGCAATCAGAAAATAATTGCAGAACAGCAGCAACTGCAACTGAACCCACTCGCTGACGTAAGCTGTTAACACCAACTCAGAGCATGTTGTGGGAGCTGGATGAAATTTCCTCAGCCCCACAAGTGACTCATTCAATTTTCGAGCTGACTGGAACATCTGGGGTTCAAACTGAGTTTGCAAAAGGAAAACACACAAGTCCAAAAAAGAACTGATGCATTCAAGAATTGGTTTTGGATACCGAAGAAACAAAAAGCCACTTGACTGAATGATAACACAAGGAATCGCTGAAGTCTCCACAAGACGAGGGCCTTGTCCAAGACAAGCATTCCTGGACTTGAAAGCTGCCTGTGCAGCAATTTCCAGAGTTTACCGATTGTTAATCAACAGATCCAGAGTCATTCATCACACTGAGAGCTGACAAAGTGGCTTCCTCTCATGTACACACAAATACACCCATGTGATTGCGATAACTCCGCTGTTGTTTTTGTTTAATTTTGTAATGCACAGAGGTTTTTGTACGAGTCTGTCCAATTACTGCATTTCATTTGTTTTAGTCACCTTTAATAAGTGTGATGTGAAGATGTAAAGATTAAGAAGGGAAACAACGTCAAACATCCAATAATTACCATGTGTGGTTTTCTAAAGTAGTGGAAGTTGCAATACGCAGTAGACAGTTTAGATTAACAATGAAAGTGAGTAAATGTCTTCCTTACAATTTGTTGTTGTGGCACCTGCTCAATTAAATGGATTCCACGAAGACCTTACCTCCCGTTTAATTTACGTCTGCATTCCCGACGTAAGTTTATTAAATATGATAAGCCTGATCAGATGTAGAAGTTTATGGGAACCATAATGAGTAATTACATCTCTTTTTTCCTCTGGCACAGATGGGCAGAAGAGGAAGAAGTCACTCAGAAGGAAGCTGGACTCCTTAGCAAAAGAGAAGAGTAAGGACAAAGGTATGACAATTTCTCTTGAGTTTCAGACAGAAATTTCATTTCAGCTGTTTTATTGTGAGAAAGAAGGGTCAGTTTGTGCTCTCCTAGTCTTACTGAACAGTGGGATAATGAAAACAGTGTCCATTTACTGGCCTCAGTAGTTTCTATTTAGCTTAAATGGAGGGACTTGGGCTGCTTTCTGAAAAGCAGCCACCGTGCTATGATGAGCAGACTCATATTTGGCAGAGGAAGAAACTATTTTGTCTGGGGCTTTAAAATATGATCTAAAAACAGGATTAAGATGTAAAAAGTGAATGCTTATCTTGTGTTCTGTTTAGACACATTTAAAAACACTTCATGCAGAAAACAAACTCTGTTTCTATTCTAGCAGGACGGGGAAACAAATCTGGTCCTTACCAGTTCTTAGAATTAAGGCAAATATGACTTCAGTCATCTAAGTCAAACAAATTGTTCAGAACTAAGAGCCCATTTCTAGAAGAATTAAGAGGATCAATTGGTAGATAATTGTTTTCACCTACACTTGACTAATTGATCATCACTGATGTGAGAACCTCTCGGGAAAAAAAAAGACTACAGAAGGCACATCTCAGACTCTACGGCCCTTAGTTAGCATATTCAATGTTTGAGTTGTACAGAGACAAAAAATATGAAAAAGTTACAATATGGAAGTTACAAACAATGTCATTTGTAACATTAAAATGTAATATAGAAAAAGTGTTTGGGTATAATCCTCTGCACCATGATTGGTAAGAACTAAACACAGCATGTTAACAGATGGGGCTCGTACCAGCTGCCAAGCGCGGTGGTGAATAGCTAATGATTCTGGCTTGTTTTGGACCTAAACATCTTGCAAACACAAACTCCATTTATTAAAATATTTTAGTGTCAAATGTGGATCATCCACAAATATCCAAAATAAGAGCTTACAACCTTGATTCCTACTAAGGGGTCTGGCTCAGGACTGGATAGTGTGGTGTGATTTGGTACGGGAATCCCCCATGTCTGTTCAATGGTCAACTTTACTCTTACTTGGTAGGCGAGGTAATAGCAGGAAAGCAATGGATGTGGTTGCTAGAGTGATGCATCAGTTTAACACCTTCTTTGATAGAAACAATGGATGAGGATGGTGGACATCCAACCAATTGTGTTCTTTCGTCTTGGCATGTGGTCTTAAACAGCTATAAGTCCACGATATAGTGCGCATGGACCCCAACATAAGGGTCCCAAGAAAGTAGGATGGCCTAGATGGAATATTCTCGCACCCTTCCTAGCTTATGTCTGCAGAAATGCAAAAAAATGTGAACCGTCTTGAGCTCGACCCCTTGAGTGGAAAAATCTTAATCTGGTGTAGGAAATATAGATGAACTCCTTGCAGATCTTTTTCTTTTAATAAATGGGAGGGCTCAGTAATAGATCTAGGTCAGTTGCATTATGGGTTTTTCTTTTTCCCCTTCATTTTGTTTGCATTGACCCAATTTATCTTATTAATGAATTAAAGATGTATTTTCTTAATAACTGTAGTAACTTTACTCTCAAAATGAAGCTTTTTGTCAACCGTGACTGTAAAGATGATGTTGTCTCTATGTTCCAGCTGTGTAAATACATGGAGTTACACATGAGCTCATGTTGATGAGAAGAAAATAAAGAAAAAAAAAATCATGTGATTCACTTGTGTCTGTGAGATTGTCGGGGTAAAAAACTGAGCATAAACTCGGTGTAGGTGGAGTTTTTCCCTCCGCTCTATGCCTGGCTTCCTCTCCAGAGCCCAGAAGGCTCAGATGTACCTGTGCTCTAAACAGTAAAGGGATTCCAAGTTTAATTTTCTCCTGGGTTCCCCAAATAACAGCCATGTATTTCACTTTGAAGTGGGCTCAGTCTTTTCTCTGCAAGAGAGATGCACAGAGAGCGAGAGAAAATGCCATTCATGCTGACGCTCCTGCAGAAATCCGAGCTCTAGATGCGATGTGAGTGCGTGATCTTGCATCCTTATATCCAACTGCGGACTAATTGCTGGTTCGTGCATTGATGAAAGGCTGAAATTCTGAACCGAACCACAAGTTTTACTGATCATTTTTTTGGATTTTGCTGCCAGGTGATCTCCACCCAAAACAAAATTCAAATCATGAACTTTGGCATTAAGATGATTATTAGAGTCCAGTGTATATGCACACATTGCTTTGGCATGAAGAACAGCCATGTCCAAAGACACAATGGACCTAGATAATGTAGATTTCTAAAAAAATCCGACAGCTTGATGGATGCATCTTGGCTGTGGGCTGTTGCATGGACAAGCCCTGCTCATCATCCGTAATAGACTGAGCATAAAAATGCATGCCTCTGTATGAATGCGGTTATGTAAGTCCTAACGCTGTAAGGCTGCAGAGCAAATTCGTTGTGTCACAGTGTTAGCGGTCATGTTGTTCGCAAACCACAGCCCTCCACTTGTGGTTGTGGAATGCACTTTGCTTTCCCTCTCCCAGTCTTCCTTTTCTGAGCTCCGTTTCTCTCTTTCACACACACACACACACACACACACACACACACACACACAAACATTGCACAGCTGGATGTTTTCTCAACTGTTGGCTTAGGCTCTGGGATTGTGTACCATGGAATATATCTTGTGATAGCCCAGTATGACATCATTCCGCTTCTAAGGAAGCCAAGGGCATAATTCAACCGCTGGCTGTGTGCAAACTCCAATTTTCATCAAGAGTAATCCTTAAATTGATCAAAGTTTTTGCATTAGCTGATTTTTGTATAAACTTCTGCTTTTCAGATGGAAATATATCTGCATTCTCACTGTTATACCTCACTCTTATACACAGAAAATTAGACAGGGCCTTACAAAGATACTCTGATTGATAGTTCAAGATGTCTGGGTCTCTGCCAGGGTGTGGATGGTTCCAATGGGGCCTTAGGCCTAGTCTTCAGTTGACACATGCTACCTTGACGAAACATTATAGGTATTTGTCAATCTGTTTTCCACCACCAGAAAAAATACCTGCATATTTGTTTTACACAATTTACACATTTGTGCGTTGAAAGCACTACTATTGCATATTTATGCAAGTAGGATGCCTCATGAGTAAAGAATTATCCCCATCACAGTGTGCTACATTATACGGTTCTGCAGTTAGATTGGTTCCAGATATGTAAGGCAATTTGTTTAGGAAAAGGCAGCTTGAGCACTTTCTGCTGTCATGACGCAGGCCAAGACCTGTTCAAATCTTTACATGGACCGAACAGCTTCTAAAAATGGAGCGTATAAAAATCCGCTCCATTGCTTGAAGGTGGGAGGCATCAAAGTGGCGCTATTTTTTATTTGGCTGTCGTATCTGGATGTATGTTGTTTTTTTTTTTGCAGCGATACTATTTTGGAAAACAGATGTAGCACTTTTAACACTGCGGTGAGAGTTTTACCCGCCACAGTAAAGATGTTGTGTGATGTTTTTATTTGATTTGTGCAAAAGCAGGGCTGTTTCTCTTTTAGCTGCCACCTTTGGTCGTTAACCATTCTTTTATCATCTTCCTTCCCACATTTTACATCCTTCCGTCTTTCCTACGTCTTCTTTCTCCCTGCAGAATGCATACCGCAGGCCTTCAGTATACCCCTCTCCCAGGTCATTGCTAATGACAGAACACACAGGCAGCGGCAGGATGGTTATCGCCAGGACCATCCACAGCGGGAGGAGCACAAAGACTCCTCCGACCTCGTATCATCCATTTTACAGGTTTGTCGACTCCTCTGTTTACCTGCTGTGAAAATTTCCATGCTGTGCAAAAGTCTTAAGCCACCCCTCATTTCTTCATCCACTGCCAGGGGAATATAACAGCAGAGATTTATCTTTCAAACACAAAAACATAAATGGGAGTACAGTATCAAAAGGCAAAAAACTGAGCAATTCTAACAATCTTGAAAATTTATTTTTGATCTGAGCAGCTTTATTCTTCCACCACAGTCTGATCGGTCTTTGTCAATCTTTCTTTTAAATGATAGTTTTCAAGAATCAATCTTTAGGTTTCCTGAAAGATAATTCAAAAGCCTGTTGAGGCTTTCAGCTTAGTTATACCTCATACGGCATATGCCATTTATGAACCTCTTCTCCCCATTTTCTATCCTTTTTGATGGCCATCCTTCCATGGAAGTAATTTCTAATGAGGTTTCAGCATTCCTTTTAATTCCAAGAGAGATTACTTTCAGATACTGGTTATCACCTATAGATTTTAGGCCCACCACTATTTTCGCCCTCCAAATCTCTCAGATTTTTAAAGAGATACTGTGTAACTTTTGGCCACCGGGGGTCCTAAACCTATAATTCCTGGGTGATTTCTGGGGTCAATGCAGTGTTTGACACACATCAGCACTCAGAGGGGGCTGCCCTCTTCAGAAACCAGACATGCAGCTTGGCATGAGCGGATACGTCCCCCTTTGCAATAAGGTCATGTGGCCTGTAGGAAGTTACAGGTTTAGCCCCCTTGTGATCAAAAGTTACACAGTATCCCTTTAAGGACACACAGCACATGAAATATTCAACCAATAGCCCTTTGGTAATCACCTGGTTGGTGCAAAAATCCTTTTGTCCCATAAAACTGCGGTATTTTTCATCGATACAACTTAAGAGATAAAAAAAATTCTAGCCTTTCTGAAGTGTTTTAGCTTAAGGACTGCGCTGAAAATGTATGAAAAGCACACAAAAGGTTTGAAAAAACTATCAAAAAACATTTGCTTAAGACCAGTTTTAGAAGATTGCAAGGAAGTTTGGTGACTTGGAAAGGAATTATAAAGAATTGAGGGGTTGGCTTAAATGTCTACATAGAAATGCGTGAAGTATCTTCTGGTTCATAACACAAGGCCAGTCATCACATGACCGAAAAAGTGGAAAAATACTGATTAAGACTGTGTGTGCTGCAGTTTGCCACAAAACGGCCGTCCAACAAGGAGTTATCCAGCAGTAACTCCTCGCTGAGTTCTACATCGGAGACAGCCAATGAGTCGACATCTCCGAACACCCCCGAATCAGCACCGCGAGCTCGCAGGAGGGTGAGGCAGCCGCTTTGAAATTACCCAGAATCGCACGTGTTTTTATCTGTTTATACTTTGCTTGATTTAGTTTGAATCAAATGCACAATCACCTACCCCCCCAGGGAGGTATGTCGGTGGACTCCATCACAGACCTGGATGACAACCAGTCCCGCCTCCTCGAGGCACTGCAGCTCTCCCTGCCGACCGAAACGCCCAGTAAAAAGGAAAAGCATCGGGACAAACGGCTTAGCCTGAATCCCATCTACCGCCAGGTACCCCGGGTGGTCGACAGCTGCTGTCAGCACATCGAGAAATATGGTGAGCTGTTACTCAGCTGCTGGGACCGGACTGGATGCACGCACATCCAGTTCTGACACTGAAATTACTGAGTTTTTTTTTTTGTTTCTGTTTTCCACTTAGGTTTGCAGACTGTGGGGATATTTAGAGTGGGAAGCTCTAAGAAAAGAGTCAGACAGGTGAGTTTTCCTCATTTTTATAAGATTTAATTTAACTGGAGGAGGAAAAAACATTTTTACAGTACATTCTGATTAGAAATTGCAGATCTTACTGTTTTTGTTATTCCGACAAGAATGACTGAATGCACATCCACGCCTTGGATTCTCTGCTACCTTACAGAAAGCTGTAATCTGAAACACATTTTTTATGTTGAATGATCTCATAACAGACCTCCACTTGCAGCAGTTTCAGAGAAACATTTTTACTGTTGAAGGGAAAATGGTTTAACTCACAAGAAACCACAAAAAAAAACAAAAAAAAAAACTCTTCCATTTGTAGATTTTTCAGGCTGAATTTAGTAGAAGTTTAAATGATGTCATTATATAGAGGATTTAATTGCAAGGTCTGTGGTTAACTTTAAAGAAACTGTACTTTGCAAAAGTCTTGAGCCACTCTACAATTCCTGATTTTGCGTCAAAGGAGCCAGATAAACAAAAACCCACAAAACCTCTCATCCCATATTTTACTACAGATGTATTTTATTGAATGTACTCCAACTTTCACACTCTTAGTGTTATTGAAACAACTGAACATTTTGAAAGAACATCCTTCAACACACAAAAAACACAAAAAAAATGCACCCATTTCATCTGTTAATCTTTAAATGATAGTTAAAACTGGAAATGTATGTTTTTGTTAACCTAAATAGTTTTTTATTTCAGTAAAATGTTTCGAGAGGCTGTTTGGTTCAGACTCCTTGAACATTTAGCACAAATGGAATAAGCTATTCCAATTGTTTGGTCCATTTGACTAAGTTTAGTATGAAAGCAAACCAGGATTTTAAGGATTTTGCAACCCCTGAATTCATGCCAAGTGTGGGATACTATTAGGTGTTAATTCACCCTAAAGCCCCTTTGCAGTCAGACAAACATTCCGCTCTTTTACCTCGGAGCTGTGGCGGGCATTTACCGGCAAGCTTCCAGGAGTGGAAATGCTGTGGCATGTTGGTTTGAATTAAAACACAAGAAATTTTCCGAATAAACGATGCTGGGATGTAAGAAGTTCGCAAGGGAGCGATATGTTTGAAGCCCAACTCCAGTTAAAGAGCAGCTGGATTTTAGTGCAAATATTCCACAATGCAAGTCTGAAAGTGACTTAAGTGTCACAATCAAATGAAAACTGGGCCTGATTATTTTTGTCAGCTAAACAATAGTAAATTAAATATGAACTTCCAAAAAGATTTGTCCCCAACTTCAGTCAGCTATGTTAAAAACAACAAACCAAGCAAGCAGTCTTAGTATCATTTTGGATTCTGAGCTAAATTTTACTGGAATCGAATCGGCCTTTCATCAGTTTCTGTCAAACATTATCTCCTCTGACCGTCCATGGATCATGGATGGGCAGTTTTAAGGGAGGAACCGTAGTTTCGTGATGAACCAAACCGTTTCATCACAGCCATTTATCAGGTTAAAAATCTCCAACATTTTGCTGAACAACAATTTATGAGACAAAATCCAAGTCAAGCCCACATTAAATATTAATGCCTGCTCCTTTATGATAATAATAATAATTAAAAAAAACGATCCTCATGTTCTGGAATGAGTCAGAATTCCCTGGAAGTCATTCTTCAGAGGTCAGATGGGGAAGATTACAGCCCATACTGGTAGAACTTGGAGGACCAGAAGGGAGGGATTGTTAAAGGGTGTGTACAGCAAAAACTATAATGTCCATTGTTATGTCAAAAGGATGTTTCTGAATCTGAACCCCCCCCTCTTCCTCTCCTTCTCCTTCGTTGCATTTCTTTGTGACTCTCAGCTGCGTGAGGAGTTTGACCGTGGCGTCGACGTCCAGGTGGATGAGGAGCACAGCGTTCATGATGTGGCAGCTCTACTGAAGGAGTTCCTCAGGGACATGCCTGACCCTCTTCTGACCAAAGAGCTCTACACAGCCTTTATCAACACCACATGTGAGCATCCTTTAAAATTTTCTATGCATATATTATATATATGTTTTTTTTTAAAGTATTTGCTACAACTTCTCTCTTTCTCACATATTTCAACCTGATCTGTGCTCCAGTGTTGGACTCTGATGACCAGCAGAGTGTCACTCAGCTTCTTGTCTACCTGCTCCCAGCATGCAACAGTGACACTCTCCACCGCCTTTTGGAGTTCCTGTCCACCGTGGCTGACCACGCCCATGACCAACAGGACAAAGACGGACAAGAGGTGAGAGCCAAACGTGAGCGAGAAGAAAGAAAGAAAACTAACTAACAAACAAATGCAGCTGCAAACTTGTCCAAACAGCTTGTGGGCAGCTTACTTGTTTCACCTCATTGGATAGAAATGACCAGAAAAAAGTGATAAGAAGCAGTTTGTGCGAGTTAATTGTATGCAGAGTTTTCAGAGCTTGAAAGAACTCATGCACAGCACAAACACTGATGTAAGATTACTAAGTAGTTCTGCAGTGATTATGTGAATGGCTGTGCTTACTCCAAATCTGCTCTCCAGACGACTGGACTGCTTGGAATTCTGCTACTCCTGGTTGTAAAACATACAAGGAAACCACCATTCTAAAGGCCAAGCCCTGAATGAGTAAAAATGCTCCAAAAATCTACTGAAAGTTAGAAAAAACAGAAGCAGATTGCACATGATTTTGTTTGAGGTGTTAAACCCTACACTCCTGAGTATAATAATCAGGCGTCTACCTAAAGTATTATTTAAAATATTCAGAAACTGCACTGCAAATCCTTGCAGCAACATAGTAGGATTATACTCACGCCTCCCACTTTGAGAAAAAAACTAAACTAATGTTTCTTTGTCACCAAATATCTACAGATTCAGTTAAATTTCAATATTTGTTTCTGCTTTCATGTTGTCCCCCGTTTTTCTGAGTTTTGGTGATCTACTTTTTATTAGCAGGTTTGAGTTGTTGAGTAATTTTCTTTCAGTTACCTCAACTCTTATTTTATTGGCGCTACGGCTGATTGTGAGTGAATGTAACCCAAACCTAATGTACATTTCTCCAATAGTGATGAGAAGTCAAGCTCTTTTGGCTTGGCTCCCCTCAGTTGAGTTGACTCCTAAATAGTTCTTTGTATCATATCACTTTGAGTTAAAAACTTATAGTTTGCATATTGGTAAGCATTTTTTTGGTGGTTTTCATTCTATTTATGCATACTTTGAAAAAAAAAAAATCTGAGCCCCTTTCTGGTTTTCACAAAACAGTTTGATTCTTGTTTTTACTTGGATGTGATTGGCTACATGACCTGCCATCAAAATGAAGTCTGACCCCTTCCAAAGACATCCAAATGGAACTGGCTCTTTTTGCTGACTACAAAGAATCATCTTGTTTGTAAAAGACTTACAGCTAGTTATCACATCTTTATCTCTAAAGGTCTCAAACTCCAATCCACAGGGGCCACCACCCTGCAGGTTTTAGATGTTTCCCTGCTTTAACACACTTGACTTAATTTAATGGGTTATTGTGCAAAACTTGTCAACAAGCTGTTGGATTGGTTTCATTTGACTCAGGTGTTATGGAGAAAGAAATACCATAAAACTGACACTACAGTGTCTTTCGAGGATCAGAATTTTTGCTTCCTGTGTATAAAAAGCTCCCTCCCTTTTCTTGTTGTTGCAAACTCTGGTGCCTTTCTTGCAGGTATAAATATATATACTGTGTACTGAGATCAAGTGATACTTAGATTCCACACAGGTGGATGTACTTGAGGTAATTATGTTGCTTCTGGACACAATTGGCAGCATCAGATCTTAATTTAAGCACCGGTAATGATATACCTATGTACTTTATTTTTACTTTTTTTATTATTTTCGTCAAATTGATGATTAAAATTCGGAAATGAAGCCACTCAAATTAGAGGCTGCAGTGAAATAAAACAGGAAAAACTTCGAAAGGAGGGAAAATGTTTTTTGCGTCCGTATTTAGATTATTTCAAAAGAGTCCCCGAAGCACTGACTCATACATGCGTGTTTGTCAAACGAAAATTTATTTCAGTGTCTCTAAAAATGACCTGTATGCACTCTGTTTGTATGATTCACCGATTTATGGCAACAGTATCTGGGACTGTGACAGGAAGTCCGACTGGTTTAAGCTCATCTGGGAGAGCTTGCAGAGCTTCTTCGCTGCTGATGGTTCCCATCCCTCTGCTGGGACTGGGAGTGTAAAGGGAGTAAGCTAAACAAGAAATAAATTCCTTTAGTTTTTCCAAACATTTAAGGGGTTTTAATCTCAGTTGCTAAATGTGTCACAGGATTGCATCATTAGTCAAACAGTTGAAAGAAAGAAAGCCGTTGTGCTCTCCGACATTTGCTCAAATTGACAAAAAACAGAGAAGGGGATGTTAGTAAGAGGTACAAAATTCGTAACGGAAAAGTGAGAAAATGTATTTTAAACGATGGAAGAAGGAAGTGGAGGAAAAAGCCAAGTGAGGAAACATCAGCAGAGAGAACAAATGACTCAAAGATTGTGAAATTCCAAGAAAATGCTGATTTAATTTTCAAGTACATTTAATTTTTTTCTGTTTTTTTTTTATTCTTAAGGGAAGATGAGTAGTTTCTCATATTGTTGTAGATCCGTAGACCATGGATGGGAAATTATTGCCAATTTCTTAAGATTTTTAAGATTATATGTTTAATGCAAGGCAGGGCAGGGCATGTTTATTGAAAGAGCACATTGAATATACATGGCAATTCAAGAAGCTATAAAATTGAAGTGCAGTTCATTAAAAACCTAAAAAGAAATGACATGAAAATGAAAACAGAAGAATAAAAATTTCAAATTAAGATTTAGAAAGGACAACAGACTGACAACATGATCAAGGTTAAAACAATTGCCATAGCTCCAAACATGCTGCTCTTTAAGCGGTGCAAATATGTCTGTTGTTTGTTTGAATTGTAGGAATACAACTTTTCTGACCATGAATAATAAAAATGCAGTTGTTTTTTTGCAAATTCCATGGGTTTAAAATAGTGTAAAGGCATTTTTGCCATTTTTTCTGGCACATATTGTTGTAAACAAGTCAAAACACACTAAAGTTCCCTTTCTGTTTAAATTTTTTATTTATTTTTATGAACAGTAAATACCTACATATTTAGAGTGTGGGAGACAATCTGAAGAGGAACCTGATAACAAATGTATGTTGGTGTTTCTCATTTCCAATTTCAGATTACAGGGAACAAGATGACATCTTTAAATCTTGCTACCATCTTCGGGCCCAACCTGCTGCACAAACAGAAGAGCTCAGACAAGGAGTTTAGCGTCCAGAGCTCGGCTAGGGCCGAAGAGAGCACCGCTGTCATTGCTGTGCTGCAGAGGATGATCGCTAGCTACCAAATGCTCTTTATGGTCAGTGACGTGGTTTGAAACACAATCTTGCATCCACTCATGCAATATAGATTTAAAGAAAAAAATCATATCTGGCTTACTGTATGAGACCGTGTATCTGTCTTTGCCTCGTAAAGCTGAGAATTACCTCCATCAAGGAAATAAAAAATGTAACAAATCAGAATGAAAGAAGGCAAAGAGATGAGAAGTGATTGTTTAAGATCGCTTGGGAAACACTTATCAAGTCAGTTGGCTAACAATATCAAGCATTTCCTCAAGCATTAAAAACTGTTCTCATAAGAGGTCACAGCTTTGCTCGTTAAATGATGAGGTGGTATCCTTTGTGTCTTACAATCTGTATAGTCTTTCCCTTGAGACTTACATTCCTTCAGTAAGCCAATGAAGAGCTATTAATTGCGCATAGTTACCTGGAACTGACTTTGCTGAGTCAAAAAGATTTGTGGGCAGCTGAAAGACATGAAATGTGTTTTGTAACTTACTAATGTCTGGATTTTGTCAGGACTATGACAACTTTTGCTTTCGAAGAATTTGAGAATAGCAGCCAACATAGACTTTTGGTTTTGGATTCTTCATCTAAATCTTCTTCACATTAGGAATGCACTGGAAATGTGGGCAGTAAAGGAGTCCAACTTTTCTTCACATAGTATTGATTCTGTATTCTCAAACTAGCAAGAGTCTTAGCTTGTTTTAAACAGGTGAACTTCTGTTCGGAAAGTACATGTAAAGACAGGGTAAATGATTGGTTTTATTAAAGCTATAAGGTTTTTTTAATTCACTTAAGCAGTTGGTGTTGTTTAGGTGCCCCCTGATCTACAAAATGAAGTTTTGATGAGCCTCCTGGAGACTGATCCGGATGTGGTCGATTACCTCTTGAGGAGAAAAGCATCGCAGTGAGTTACAATCATGCACTTGCACCAGTCTTCAGTTTCTTTCTTTCTGTTCTCCATCTACATTTTTAATTTTTCTACAGGAGTCCAGATTTGTTGCAGTCAGAGGAGCCATTTAACCTGAATGAGCATCATTCATCCAGTGATTCCAACAAGGTTTCCAGTGGTGAAGTGTCACCTTACGACAACAACTCCCCAGTCCTCAGTGAGCGGAGAGGGGAACCAGGAAGCCCCGCTGGTGAACAGAACTTCCGTGTCCCAGAGCAGTACTCTGTGGTGGGGCAGGTGGCTGGCTGGAGCAGAGAGTCTGGAGCCGATACTTGGAGTTCCAAAGGTGAGCTTTACAATGGCTACAGTTTATACAATAGATAATCAAAATAGGTTAATTTATAGGATATCAATACAGTAATTAGCTTTTCTCTATTATTTATTCAAGTAATGGTAGGAATTTGCTTCTTTCAGAGGATCATGCTAACATTTGGGGTACGTGGCACAGCACTCTCAAACCAGCACTAAAGAACCAACCATACACAGGTAACCTACTTTAAATCAGTCAAAAAATCCAAATTGGATTCCAAGAAGTTAATGACCCTGAACAGGATGAACATGAACCCATCTGTTAAACATGGTGGAGGTAGTATCATGCTTAAGGCCAGTTCTGCTTCATCTGGACCCAAATGGGTAGTCCTCATTAATGGAATTTTGAACCATACCAGTAAATAGTAAGATGTCCAGATATTTGTCTATAAACTTAATCTTAATCTTAAGGAGAGTTAAACATGCGTCAATGATACAAAAAGTGTAATTGTTCTGAACAGTCAAATCAAAAGTCTTGACTTGAATCTTTCAACCAATCTAAAGACCTCAATTGACCGACCAATAATCAATTGTTACATTTAGATGTCGGGAAAAGTTAGCCATCTGGTACTACAGGAAATACACAGGTTGAGTGAAGTCAGCTGGACTAATTTCTTGAAGAGGATTCACTCTTCATCCAAAAAAGCTCTTCTTCCGTAGTTTGCAAATCCACCAATGTTTTATCACTTACAACCGTCAATCAGAGGCATGACTACTGTGAGATTTATTTCAGGTTGGTTGTACTAGAGATGGGGTGTTCAAGTCCGGTCCTCAAGAGCTACTATCGTGCAACTTTTAGATGCAACCCTTCTTCAGCACACCTGAATCAAATATCTGAATTCCCTCAGCTTGTCATTCAGCTCTGCAGAAGCCTGGTAACAAGTCATTCATTTGATACAGGTGTGTTGGAGAAGGACTGCATCTAAAAGTGGCAGGATAGTCAATCTCGAGGACCGGACTTGAGGACCCCTGTACTAGAGGCCGAAGGCCAATGCATACTCCACAAGGGGTGTAAACCGGATTTGATGAAGAGTAAAATATTAAATAGAAACTAAGCCCACTCTAGATGACTTGACTAAACATACACTGGGATACTTTTTCTTTTTTTTTTTCTTTAGCTTCAAGTTCACATTTGTTGTTACTGATTAACAAGGCTTAAATCTCTAATGTAGTGATACTGTGTTTCTAGGTTCCCATGGTAACATGTCAGAGGGAAGCTCCCGTAGCTCACAGGAAGGTCTCGATGGTCCCCATGGTGACATTAAGCAGCAGACAGTGGTACAACGGACTCAGACTGCGCCTGGCATCTCCAAGTGCAGACCCCACCCGCCAGTCACCCGGGTTTGCACCAGTCCTCACGTGGGAATGAGGCGACCTCAGCTGCAGCTGAACATCAACCCCTCCATGACATCACACTTCAATAGCACGCAGGGACTCCACCAAGCGAGCGGACAAAGGGTTAACTCAACCTCCCAAGCTCACGGTGGGGCAAACGCCAGTGAAAGTCCCCGCTCTCCTCCCCCATACAACGCCCAGCACCGGCTGGCCGCTTCGCAAAGTTCCCCTCAGCTTGTGACGTCTCAGAGGCCAAGTGCGGTGCAGAATCACTCAGGCTCAATCAGAGAGCCTCCAATGGTGCCGCTGAGTCCAGAGTGGCAGGACTGGCAGAGGGAACGGTGGCAGATCTGGCAACTGCTATCCTCAGACAATGCCGACACACTGCCTGAGACGCTGGTGTGATTCCAGACAATAAACTCTTTGAGTCTATCTGGAGCCTCTACCCCAGAAGCCAACCAATGGCACGTTCAAACCCCTGAAATGACAATCACTCCTTTTCTCATTTTGTTTCCTTCGGCTGGCTTTTCCTTGCCTCTCCTCGTTTTCTCAAACCCCTTGTCCTACCCTGCGTCTTAGCGCCACGGCGTTGTTGTTTACGTGTGCAGCTGCTGCCTCAAACAGACTTTCACATCCGAGAGCCACTAGTATTTCTTTTGTATAGATGCTAAGATGCTGGCCCTTATGTTTTGTCCACCGTGTCATCGTGACTTAGGAGCATTAAGGAAATGCTCACCAGAAATACCTCAAAAACATTATCCTTTTAGAGAATCACCCCATTTTGTTTTTACTCCGAGTCCAGCCTTCTCAGTGTAGAAGAAGGCAATTCAATCTTTTTTTGCATTTTTCACCTTACAGACACTAAGATGTACGCGTTAGTAATTGCTGCTAAATGTAGAGTTTTTATGTGCATACTATTAATGTAAATCATTCACATCTTTTCTAAAAACAAATTGAAATGCTGAATGACGTTTCAGTGTCAGATTTTGTTGGACTGTAAATATGTGTATGTGCATACACTAACTGGTAACAAACAAGCATAAACATTACATGTACATTGATAAGTAAAATGTAAAGACTTGCCTCAAAGTATCTACCAAAAAACGAATCGGTCACTTAAACGGCAGTCAAGTTGTTGGTGTTTGTCCGACTGCTGTTTTTGTCTTTAACAATGAATGTGAAAAGCATTCAGTCCTAGCTTATACATCATTATAAAGCAACTCAGCTGTGATTTTGCTCATGTGTGCACCTGCCAGGAACAATGTGCCAAAGCCTCTTTTCTCTCCACGCCAGGATGCAAGGTGTTTTCTTTTTCAGGCTTGATGAATGTGCAACAATTCAAATGATTGAAAGGCAACAGTTAAAAAAATTAGACTCAATAATCATTCATAACTGACTAGATTTTGATATACCAAGACAGTAAAACAGTGTTTAACAGGTCTTTAAATAAGGTAAAGACAACCTGAGTTGAACAACATCTGATGTGTTTTTATGCATTTAACAAAAACTAAGGCAAAAAGCAGAAGCAGTGTGTGGTAAACTATGTATTCTCCATGACATGATAATTTGTAGAACCAGCTTAAGCAATGATAATGAAATAATAGTTTTGTATATGATATTCCCAGTCTCCTTAATCAATGTGGAAGAATTTTGGCCCAGCAGATCCGAACTTTCACATGGTCATTATTTCACCTCAGCCCTTCTCCTTTGTTCGGAGCCCTTTTTGATTAGTTTTAGCCAGGTTTCAGCTGTCATATTTGAATCAAGTGTACTTTGGTATACAGAAAAGTTCATTGTCAGCTCAAGGTATCTTGATTACTCCATAACTGTGATTGACTTGGGTCTTTTTCCAAAGAGTGTTCTTCAGTTTTTGTTGCAGTATCTCAGAGCTTTGGCAGGTCTGACCTCATGGTGAGTTACCGGGATGCCTCACATTAGAATCATGAACTCCAAATTGTTTCGAAACAACCTTAAAACGCTTGCCATAATGAATACGGACAATTCCTTCTCTAAAAGCACTGCTGATGTATTTCCTCCTTGGCAAGGGAACTCTCCAACCAGGTCACAACTCCCTCTCTTAATTCTTGTAGATCCAGTTTGGATGTATATTTGTCAGCTTTTGTTGTCGAGGTTACAATCTGAAGTTGCATTTATCTAATTTTAAGACTTATTAAGGATGAGATCTTTTATTGTAAAACCTTTGAAGTGACAAAGGATGATTTACTCCTTTTTATTAGCGGTTTAAAAAGATGTAAACAATTAATGAAAGTATTTAACTTCAGGAAGTGTTTGCTAACATTGAGGAGCCAACTGTTTTCCTACCAAAAAAGGAGAATTATTTTCAAAACCTGTATTTTGGCCATTGATACATTTGTTTAAATAACATCTTGATTGAACATCCTGCAACTGCATATCTCATATCAAACTGATTATCCAGAGTAGGACTCATTTCCTGTCTAAGAGGTCCGGCTGATTGTGTTTTTATACTGCTCTTTTCTTTCTTTAGGAATATTTAAAGTAACTTGTTATCACTAAAATGAGTTTAAATCTCACTTTCTCACTCCAGCTTCTCTAAAATGTTACATCCAAGTGGGTATTTGCTGGCAAATATGTCACATTTCATCTGGTTTAGGTGTAATATTTGCCCTTTTTCCAGCAATAACTGTGTTAACGTATAATTTGACATTTTAGGAGTCAAGAGCCTCTTGAGTGCAAAGGATTGACTCGATGGTGGCAATGGTTATGGCGCCATCTATCGCCAGACTGTGCGCATCGGCACTTTCTGCTTACTGTGGTCGAGCGTTTCTATGGTAATCCGCCCAACCATCTGTGCTCAGCTCAATCAAGGCATGGGATTAGAAGCACCTTTTTGTAAAAATGTGCAAGTCTATGTGAGAAAATAAAAGTGCCATAACTATTCCTAAAACATGCATCTCCATGCAATGCTGAACGTTCATGTTTGATGTTTTATTTTGGTAATTGTTGTCCTGAATGTTGTAATATATAAATAAAAAAGTATCCATTTTTATCCAAGACAAAAGAAGGAAAAAAGTAATTTTCATGGTCCTAGTTTTAATCAATTTGTTATGTTGATGTTTGTCTTGTTGACTTCACTCTGAAACTACCAGAAAATTAGTGTTATTATGTTTTTTTCCCCCTCATTTTTTATATTTTGGTGGGTTTTACTGGGTCCAAGTTGTTTTTAAATGTTTGGTAACAGCTTTTGTACTGCGTGTCATCATCAACTTATGCTACAATGGAATTAAATATAAAGTTTACACCTGACTTTGCTTGAATACTTTCTGCACGCAAAAGTACAACATGATAAGCAGCATTAAATGCAACATGTGCATGTCCTGAATTGCATGTAATTATGCTCCATTGCGGTAAGACCTGCATTCACTGGCTGCTTTCTTAGGTCCGCCTGTTAAATTGCTTGATGATACAAATCCAAATAGTGTTGCTAATTAGCCAATCACATGGCCACAACTCATTGTGTTTAGGCATGTAGACATAGTCTAGTGGACTTAATTAAGTTTGAACTGAGGGAGAAAGGGGATCTGAGGTTTATGGAGAATGGTCTGCAGAAGACAAAATATCAAGGATGCAGCATTTGTCTGGATGAAAATATGTACTTGATGTCAGATTAGAGCAGGATGAGTAAACTAGCTGGAGATAATAAAGTGTGGGAGATATTTGTTTTTAACATTTTTGACCTGTTAGTAACAACTAAACATGGTTTAAACATCACAGCCTACCTGAGAAATGATTCTGACCATTTCCAAGTCTTTATCACCATAGTGTGATGGTTCTGGAACATGACAATGAGTTCATAATTGTCCATTGGCCTCCAGAGGCACCTGGTCTAAATCCAACAGGATATCTTTAGGATATAGTGGAACGGGAAATTCATTCATGGATTTGAAGCAACTGTGTGATGCTATCATGTCAATATGGAGCAAAATCTCTGAGGAATGCTTATTATGAATTTATGCCACAAAGAATAAAACAAAAGCTCAAATCAAAAGGGTGTTGAACCCAGCCTTAGAAAGGTGGAGCCACTAAAATAGACACTGAGTGGGCGTGCAGTTATTTTGCCAAATAACTTCTTGCATTCCTTTACATCTACCTTAGAACTAGGAAGTCGGAACTGGGAATTACATTATGCTTGAGTTAAAAGCGTTCCCGTTTACTACTTAGAAAAAAACATGGCAGCTTCTACATTTCTAAGCAGCAATTGCTGTTTTTCAACAAGGGCAGACATTTGGGGAAAAGAGGAGACTGCCGTTTTGAAATGATTAAGTGTTGAGTGTCCTACGACTTCCCAGTCAGAAATCCAACCTTAGAGGGCCATTCCAGTTGAAACTCTCAACTCAGAAGTTGGAAATTCTGACGTCATAGTTTAAATACAACGATACATTTTGCTTGTGTTGAAATAGTAACACAGATCATCCTTTATCTGGTTAAATGATTTAACTTAAGCCATGAAACACAAAATCTAACAGTAATATTTCATGGATGAATTTGTGAAATTTTTGAACATTTGCTCAGTAGGAGGGTTTAATGGCGCGTTCAGACCAAAAGCAGCAAGACGCTCTCGCTGCTCAAAGTTGGACGCTGGATGCTCGTAAATCAGACGCTTGACATTTAAATCAAAACGGTCTTGACGCTCCAAACGCTCTCGATGCTCCTCAGCAGGACCCGGATGTTTTCCTTTTTTTCTCTCTCTCTACAATGGCGGATGTAAT
>JAVQJG010261373.1:0-12337 GCA_036024015.1 Craterocephalus amniculus
AGCAGACAGGTCGAGCAGTATGAGGACTGAGGAGAGACCAGTGGATCTGGCAACCTGGAGTGACTCTGTGACTGACAGCAGAGCAGTTTCAGTGGAGTGGCCCCGCCTAAAGCCTGACTAAAATGGATCAAGAAGGTTATTATCATGGAGGAACTGTGTTACCTGAGTGAAAACCTTTCGTTCTAGGAGTTTGGACAAGAACGGCAGGAGTGAGACAGGCCGGTAGGGTCAGTAGGCGGAAAGAACAGAGTGAGGGACCCGTGGCCGGATGGACCGGACTGGGATGGTCAGGCTCAGAGAATTGATTCCTGGTGGAGGCAATTTTGTCAGAGAAGAGGGAGGCGAACATATCTGCAGTCAGGTCGGTGGGTGGCTGAGCAGGTGGAGAGCAGAGAAGGGAGTTGAAGGCCATGAACAGTTTTCCCATGTTAGGAGCATTCTGGATCTTGTCTTGTCTTCACTTCTCCTTCACGCTATAAAGAAACGGCAGGCACTTTAACAAGTCTTTGCAACAGTCTGAGCTTGTTCAGGTAAAACAGAGGCATGCTTATAAAAGAAACACCCCTTGCCAAGCTCCTGGCATGACGGATCCAGCTGAGCTAGCTAGACGCTGAGGTAACAAGGCACTGTGCGGAAACTAAAGCTGTTGACATGCTTCCAACTGGTTTGTACTGCTGTGAAACGCTACCCTGAAAGTTACATGAGCATATTTGAATCATGACAGCATAGTTTCGCTGGACTTCTGCAGCCTTCTTCAACAGCCTATAAAGTTCCCTCTTTGAAACATTTTACATGAACAGTAACCACATGGAAACGTGAAACCTAGACATAGAGAAAAAATAAAAACCGTTCAACCAAGATCATTTCAATTTACACTCCAAGATCTCTTTAATATGAAATATCCAACGCAAAAAAAAGCTTATAAACCTAAATACCGCTGCCGTTCACGTCGAGTTGGTTTCCACTTTTAAACAAGTGAAAAAACAAGCATAAGCTATTCCCCTTTCCTCTCATTTACCCCTTTACAAAAGAGCATATATCTCCCAACTCACTCATGTGTCTTCTCTGATTGCAATGATTCTAAAGCGAATGAATACATCACTATTAAAACCACGAAAGAACATGTTTCTTCCTCCTCTGATGGTGGTATAATAGTTTTTAAAGAGCAAGCTTGGCCAGGCCAGTTGCGTGAGAACCACAGTTTTAAATGAAGCAAATAATTAGCTGGACCCAGGTGGCAATTACTACTGTTTTTAAAAATGACTCAGAGCAGGAGTGTTGATTCACTGTCAGTCATCTGTTAGTATGTGTACGATTACAGATTGAGACTCCCGAGGGACTAAATGCTAAAATGTCACCTGCTGCACGCATGTAGTTTGCATGCACGCACACACTCGTGTTGCCAGCAGCTATTTCATTGCGCTCCTGAATGTCATTAATTCCTGTGCCACATCTCCGTAGGTGAGAAACAGGTGACAGAAGTAACCTCAGTCAGAGAAACGCTCTTTTTCTCCCCGCATGATCGCCCCTCTCTCTTTAACCCCCACCTGCCCCGACCATGCACTTCCATCCATATTCAGCAGATCCAGGCGTGGAATAATGGGGGAGTGGGAGGAGGAAGGTGGGGAGACGGGCCGAGAGAAGAGGAGGCTGAAGAGGGTGATTGTAAATTCAGAACCAGCTCTTCCTGTTGCACGGGAATGACCCATCATTTCACACTGGGCCAAATGGCATGAATTCATAAATATAAATAACAGCAGCAAATTCATCTTTTCAGGGTGCTGTACAGAGGCACAGGCAGGGCCACATTAGAATAAAGATGCCTCCTCTCTCACTCACTGTCTCTCTGCGTTCGTATTACGACCCACCACACACCCCTCTGCCTTCCCTTTCATCAACTTCTACATTTTTCCTTGCTCATCCTTCCATAATTTGTTTTCCCTCTATCACTTGCTTCCCTTTTGTTCTTCCATGAAGAGCCAGTCATACACTATGTAGGAAGAAAACAAGAATAACTTATTTTCATGTCTTTGGTCCAGAAGAACGTACATTACCCGATTCTCCATAAACATTTTCTGACTGTGTAGCTGTAAGTAAAACGAAAAAGAAAAAAATCCAGGTGTAAATGTATGGGTGGAAAGCCAATTCCAGTGCCCTCCCTGGCTGAAGTGGGAAACAGCGGTACGAGTGGGAAGATATTGGCCTGGGCTGCTGACAGTTGGACAGATATGCAACTTGGCTCTCTGTCTGCTAAACCAACGCATCCCTTTGCTTTCTGTACCATTTTCACTCCTTCTACTGGCAGCATTTTTTATCTTTTTCCACTCATCTGATTGCTCAGCTGCTTGATTATTTCGTCTAAGAACGGTCACACAAAAGATGCACAATCGCCAGCTTTCGCTACACATAATCACAGATAGCATTAGCACAAGAACAGATACGGCTAATTAGTGAAACTGCCACCTCTCCAGACCACCAACGCGAATGGTTGCCACAGTAGTCAGAGATAAATACACCCAATCAGAGACAATCACCGGGCGGGCTGAAGAGGCAGGTGAACTAATGACAAGGATGGGGCAGAATGATGAAATCCTCTCACCGAGCGCGACAATCATTTGGCAGCAGTGAAAACAAGTTTCTTCTTTTTTTTTTCCCGTGCATCAGGTGGGAGCAAATAACACCCACAGCTTCACTCTCCAGTTCATCCTTCTATCAAGCCTGCCCCTCTAGTTCTCTCTGCAACTCCATTTGCCACTTTTCTGTAATAGAAACTCAAACTGATAGCGAGAGGATCAAATAAATGGAAATACAGGTAAAGTATCATAGGAAAAATGGCAAATTGTGCTCTTGCTCTTTCTACCAAACTGTTATGTTGAAATTGTTGTGCAAGCTTGAGTGGTACAAACCACTACTCAAACAGGTACTAGTATGGAGTTTCACAACTCAAAACGGTTGTATAACAAAATGACTACTTCAAAACTCCAGCAGATGTGGACACAAACAAGAGAAATAAATGAATATGTGCAAAATATATTTAATCATTTCAGTACCGTACATTCAGTAGTGTAAATACAAAACATAAAAAGTCTGGAAATTTGTGTTTGATTATTTCTCCCCTTTAATGAGTCCAGTCGGTGTTTTATACATCCCTAGAAAGCCTGATTAATCACCTTTACAATGATGTTTAACTTCCAAGGACTGTGCTTCTGTGGAATGAGCATCACTGCAAAACATGTAAGCCCCAATAAATGTCCCAAAATCCTCTGTAAAAATCAGCTGTTTTTATTCTTGCTTTGGGTCATTTGATTGGATGATTGAACTCTAGCACAATAATGTAGAGGAAACAAAAACAAGCACTTTTGGACATTTTTTTTCCACTTTATTTATTTCCCACTGCCAGGGACCTCAGCAGCATGGAAGATCCAGGCACAGGCACATCAGTTTGGCACCTTCTCCTCTTAGTGGTCACATTTTGCTGTGAGATGGCCTCCCATTCCTCATGATGAAGGCCAACCAGCATGGCTGCGTTGGTTACTCTGACACAAACAGCACAATCAAAGCTGATCCCACAAATGTTCAGTTGAGGGTTGAGGTTTGGACTCAGAGCAGGCCATTTCATCCTCTCCACTCAAATTCTAGCTTCTCTGTGATGATCCTGGCTCTGTGGGGGAGAATGCTGTCATCCTGGAGGATGGAGGTAGAGCACAGATTCTGGAGATACAGGAAAGCCACTGGCTCCAGAATCTCGTTCCTATATGTTTATCAATTAGGTGCCAGTCAGATATCTGAGACTGGCGCACACCGGCCAGAACTTACATCTCACATTGTAGATATGACTATCAGGCTTTCCAAAGATGTATAATACAAACCAAACATCCTTACCTTTTATAATTTTTTTTCTTAATTTATAGTAATTGAATGCTTGATCCGACATAAATGGCAGCATTTTGTAGATAACTGAGAAGAAACTGTTCTCAGGTTACAGAAAGGATAGGAAATCCTGGAAAAACACTTCCAGCAAGCTACATTTTGAAAATACACAATTCATAAGTCCAAACTCTTTCTCTTCAGACTTCACCCAGATGCCACACCTACACAGCCAGGAACGTGTGGAGGGGGGCGGGCAAATAGCTGACTGACAGAAATATTGCCATCTGATCTTTTAGATTGGGTTAAAATGATTGGATGGTGTTTTTCAGTCCTGTTCGTTCTACAGATGACTGAAAAAATTTATCTTTGTGTTGGAGCATTTTATGAATTGTCTGTAATGGGGTGTGAAGAGAATTTTAAACAATATACTGTACTATAAAATGCTCCTGAAAAACATCTCCCATCCTAGCTTCAATACTTAACCTTACATCACACTAATTATTCCGAAAATGTTTGCCAGAATGTAAATAACACAAACTCATTTGTAGCCTAAAATACCAATATATAATTAAGTTTAAGCTGGTACAGCCCCATGTAAAAAGCTGCCCAGAATAAGTGCATCTCTGGGTGTTTTTGCAGCCAGGGAACCAGCATATTACTCAAGCCAACCCACATGTCACAAAACCTCTGTTGTGTGAATTTATGATGGAAACAGGCAGCAAATGTTTGGAAGAAATACACTTAAGGGCTCTCTATCACAGATGCTGGTCTTTAGTCTAAATCAGAGGTGAATGTGGGAAAGTGGAACAGTATGAGACCACGGATGTAGCAGCTAAACACAGAGAGACTTTAATGATGAACACCACATGGTCATTCTTCTTCCAGCTTAAGACTCTAAGCATTTCTTCGAATAATAATGGCTCTGAAGAGAGAACAGACAAATGTCTAACCTGGAGAACATGGCTGGTCTAATGTATAAGATTTGAGCTGAGGGCAACGTTCTGAGGCGCCCATGACCTTTCCCTTCCGTGTCCCCCCCCTCCATTTTTCGTGAATTCATGATTCCTCTTGTTCCAGATTGCCGCTGCTACAGGCCTTTATGGGAGCTGAGCACACTGTTACATATCAAACAAAGGTCAGTATGTGTTAGCTGAGTATGAACGTGTGTGTGAGTCTGCATGGAGAATGGAGTCGTGTCAAATAAAAAAGAAAGGTCAGTGTGACGTCTGCTTGAGCAATCAAGTGTGATTTTCTGCGACTGCTGCCTTCAGTATGAGCGAACACACATGACTGCATTTGCATTGGAGCTCATTCACGGGATCGATACTGCCAATCACCGAAGCAAGAATGGTCCCTCATGTATCAGAGAAAATACAAAAACAAGACTCTTGGAACATTGGAGCATTTTACAGTAGCCATATACTGCTTTCAGCAAACCACTTTAATGTTCATTCTGTTAATGAGCAATACCTGGAGGAAATAAACAAGTATATGGCTCACGGTGTACTCCCCATTTCCACATCTTATTTTCTGCAGAGGTCTGCTTGTGAGCAAACAATTTCATGCATACTCATCTTGTTGGTGTAACTACTTCTGACGACTGCTCGGCGAAATCACATTAGAACAGAAGAATATGACACCATTTTGCTGAATTAAGCACACCCGGTGGTGTAAACACCATTTCCTTGAGATGTTTCCCACGTAGTTACACTCCCGTACAGTCCCATCCTATAAAACATATGTAAGACTGTGGCCATTAACACAAATCATTTTAGTCAAACATAAGTTGAAATGTTGTGGGAGCCTCTGAAGCATCAAATGAAACATAAATTTACACTCTCGCTTCACATCCTAAAAGACATGAAGGTTTCTGCATAGAAGTGGTAATACAAACTCACTCTAATTGAAGTAGATTAGTTACACAGGTGTCACCAATGGAAAGTGTGATATAAAAAATCATTTTATACATTTACAAGATGTAAAAATATATGCAAATAATGCAAATCAATTTGCTTTTTTCTATTAGCTCAGTAAATTATGAAATATTTTGTGCAAAATCATTATCTGTCTTTAAAACGGAAAAAAAACACTATAATGCTGACAGGGGGATGTGAGTGTTCCTTTCATTAGAGCTAAAACTAACTGTTTTAATGGAAAAGTGAAAGATGGTTTAGAAAAAAACAATCTCCATATATGCATGAGCTTAACTAGTCAAGTTCAGCAGGCTGATGGCAACATGCTCTGATGTTAATTTGAATATGCTGACTAAAAGAAACCCCAAGAGTCTGCTCTCTCCTCCACTCCTGTTATACTGGAACTAAAATCCAGGAAACTATTTTCCTATAAGGCCAAATGTGGGACTGAGAAGAGAGGAGACTACCAGATGGCAGACGCAAAAGCTTCTGAAGAAGCTTAACTCTTAAACAGAGGTGAAACACAAGACTGAAGGACAATGAAGTAAATCAATGACGGCAAACTAAGAGAAGAATCTAGTTCTGGACATAGAAATACTTATTTACGGAGAACAATTAAACCTAATTCAAGGCAGGTGTGGCAACCACAAGTTTAAACACAGGTCAGGAAGTTAATCTAGCTGAGACTAAGCACACATGAAAAAAGATGTTTTTAAGAACTGAATTTTTCCCTCTTTCATCCCGCCAAAATAAATCATAATTAACTTATCCACATAGCAATATTACTGAAAAATAATCTCAACCCATTAACATAAAGAGGATCTCATGACTCTTCATTGTAGGCTACAGGTGAAGCACTAAAACCAGTAAAATCAGAGATTTAGAATTTAAATAAAATCATGCCCCCTATCTTCACCAAACCCATTTTTTCTCTCAGTTTTTCCACCCACTAAAAGTCTGAGTAGATCCTGTCCATAACAGATAACACTGGTGTCAAGTTCTGGATTTTTAGTGGGTTTTTTTTGTTTTGTTTTTTAGGGAAAAGTGTCCTCCATAAAGCATGCTGATGCCTCAATCCCTTAGGTTTGGCTGATTTTTAAACTGCACATTTCCTTGGCTAAGCCAGCCATTTCATGTAATTAAAGGGGAAATCGGAGCATATCTGTGATGTTAATTCAAGGAAATAGTGGTGCATAATCTGATGTTGAAAGCTCCAAAACCCCATTTTTCCAGTCCACACATGAATGTAGGAATGTTGCATAACATTCAAGGCAAGTGAAAATCTTTAACTTGGACGGTGATTTCTGAAAATTTATGGTTCATTGCCCAAAAAGCTGCTTTCAAATGTGGATGTTAGACACAAACAGATGAAAATGCTTGTGTTTGTCTGTAAACAGCCTGACATGCATAAGCAGGAAGTAAACAACAGAGCAAACACTAAGTCAACATGGAACAGGATCAGACAAAAATAAAGAGCATTAGACCAAAACTAAACTAACGAAACTAGAAGATGACAACAGTTCAGGACATATAAACACAGAAATCAAGACCATACCCAAACTAAAATAACAAAATGTCATTAAAAGGTGTGCTGCTGTGGTTTCTCTCCAGCCAAGATCTGAAGATTCTGAATGTTCTTCAGAATTATTCAGCATCCATCTACTTCAACACCTGCAGCCTTTCGAACATTCCTCTGCTTCTCTATGCCACATGACAGAGTGGGCAAAAAGTGCGTTTGGGATGATAGCTGATAAATCCTTCAGGGCTGATAGAGCAGGTGGCTGACGAATCGCTGCCAGTGTGTGAACGCGGTTTCATCATCCTGCAGATCAAAACAGCACACAGAGAATGCTGTGTTTGATCGTAAAAAGATACGGGCTGAGTTTACTAGCATGCTTTTCACAAGTGCAGCCAGGGAGCAGCGAGCACATTCTTAATCCTGCTCTTGTGGAATGAATCAGTGGTGCTTGTGTAACATTTAGCAGAGCGGGTGCAGAATGAAACAACACTGAAAAAGTACGTAGGAGGAACTACAATGGCCGCTAAAGATAAAAAAACAGAGAGCGAAAGAAAGGCCCTGTTAGCAGCCAGTGTTGGGTTCATTCCTGACTACTGCAGGCATGGTGAACAAGCAGCAATTACACATATAAAGAACATTCAATAATTCTTTATTTCATTATTATAAATGTAGGTATATATATAAGTGTAGGTAACTTATGTTCATGTAGAGTTAACTTTTGCAATCAACTTTTTACTGAATCACTGGGATAATAACAGGAAAATATTTTCTCTACTGCTGTTCTTGTACACATAAGAGAAACCAGCATGTTCACCTGGGACGGAGCTCCGCCTTTTTTCTTCCAGGTATTCCCAGTTTTTATTATTTGGCCTGTTTTATCTTTCAAACATTTTTGCTCCACCGCCCCAACGGTTTGCCTCTGCATGTTTGGGCAAACACATCGAGGAAATCCTTTAACGTGATGATCACGAAATGTGCGCTAATATTTATTTTCCCCTCCTGATGCATGTTTTAAGTGTCCCTGCGGTACCTTTCTTCTGAGTGTGCCCCACTGTAAATGTTTCCAAATCCCTACTAAGTAGTATAGATTTTTACTTTCTCCTCATTTGCTAGATGCATTCTTCATGTTTCATTTTAACCAAATACTCTGCCTAAATCTAAACGGCAACCTGGCTGACTAAGATGTTTTGTGTTTATCCAATTAATAAATTCTATTAAATTGGACATATTTGTTAAAGGGCTACATCTCTGTATATCAATATGCTAAAATTTTAGCTCAGTCTGTGCTTTAATGCAGCAGCCAGGATTTTATTAAAAAGAGTGCAGACCTCCGCCAAGCACCACAGTCTCCCCAAACAAAAAATGTACATCTCTTGAAGGTAAATTTCATTTCATTACTACTATTTTCACAGTATCTTGGTAATAGATTCAGCATAACCTCCTTGGTGGACGTAATGCATGTGACATACCATTGAAAACGTAAAAAAAATCCACTGCGCTTTCTGTAGAAATTTACCTCGATTTCATCTCGATCTTTCTCCTCGGATATTGAAGATATAGCCAATCCGTTAATATAAGAAGGTCCTTGTAAGAAATTTCACCTATAATAGCAAATGCACAGTAGGCTAAAAAGAAAAATTGCAATAAAATTTGCATTGTGGATCAGATCCGGATCAGTAGTGGTGATGTGATAGGGAACCACACCGTTAATCAGTGTGTCTAGTTTCACGAACATCAGTCAGCAAACAATCGAAATATTGAAGAACTAAATTTTATGCTCTATTTAACACAATGTTAACGAAAATTTCAAGGTGATCCAGAATCCAGGATCTCTTCCGGAACTTCACCTAAATCTAATCGACTGTTCCTTGTATCATTCCTAAGCTATCCTGAAGGTTTTGTCAATGATGACGTTCTAAAACTTTTAAGTGTAACAAACAGTCCAGCCTCCGTTCAGTTCCCCACTCTTGCATCCTCTCCATCATTCTCCCCTTTCTCTATGGCAGCATGATGGAGTGCTGGTGTCTGTGGAGAAGTATGACAGTCGGATCGTCGGCTGTCACAAAGACAGATGTCCATCTCTCCTCGCTCAGACAATTTAGACAGTTTAACAATGAACTTCTCAATGTCCAAACCCCAAGCTCGTACACACGGGCACATATGCTATCACAGCTCAGTGATAGGGAGTGATAAGGCAGGCAAACAGCCTGTCATAGGTGGGTAAACACAGACATCTATACTGCGCTACACAGTCTGCTTGGCCCTTTGAATCCCCTCCGGCGGCGGACAAAGTGGGTGAGCTAGCATTTAATGATGCCAGATTTTTTTGAGGTCAGCGTTAAAGAGAACATTGTTATCAGATTTGGTTTGTATATTCCTTCTCAACAATATCCAAGAAAAATAATCCCACTGACAGAGGCCTTAGAAAGAATCTCTTATTACCGAGTTAATAAATGCAGCCTTTACTTTAGTTTGATGCTGTGCAAACGGTGCTTCTAACATGACAAACCCTCGTCCTGAAAAGCTCCAGATCGCCAAGATGTTTTCGCTTTCTTTCCGTCCTTAACCTCGGTGGCCATTCATCATGAAGCACATTATTTTCTGCAGGTTAAGTTGTGCATAAGATTAAGATTTATAGAATCCAGTTAAGCAGATAAAAAAGGAGAATTAATAGCTGCTCTGAAAGTTTTCCGTCAGTCATGTGATTCTCCACATCAGAAATGGAAATTTGGAACATCTGCTGGTCTATAACATCATGATAACTTGACAAACTCCAGCTGCTGAGGAAGTTTGCGTGATATGATCGAAAAGCTACAGAGCAGCAACAGAAAGGCTCTTGTGATGAGACTGTTCTCCTTCCAAGATTAAGAATGAACTATCACTTTGAATATTCAGGCCTCAGCAGACAAAAAGCAGCAGCGAATAAGAAACTCTCTCTCTCTGCTGCATTAAATCATACGATATGATCAGAAGCTGCAGAACCGCAAGCAAATGAACCTCATGTTAAGACTGGTTGGAGTTATCAAGCCAAAACGCAATGTAAAACAACACATATCATAAAAAGGACAAATATGCTCTTATTGTACAGGGTTGTTTTGATCTGGAGAACTTTTCATGGTAAAAGTATCTCCAGAGGTGTTTTTTTATTTTTTTTATTTTAACTTTTCCAGTGTTTATGATGGGACGGGGGTTTAGTAGCTTTCTAACCAGCACAGCTTCTTCAATAATACATGCCTGAAAGAAGTTACTGTTCTATCTCCAGCTAGGGGGCTGTGAGCCAGTGGTTGTGATGGTTTGTTCGGGGTTATTCATAGAACAAGCGCACACACGCACACATGCACGTCTAAATGCATGCACGCTCTACCCATTTCAACCCTGCAATCCCGCTCCCCCTCTCCCGGTTGCCCTATTAAACGGAAGAATCTCGGGAAGTGAAATGAAACTAGTAAATCTCCACTGCTTTTATGATTGACTTGATATGATTTGTATTATAATTTGGACCCGGCTCTCTTTCTCTCTGTGCTGTTGCCTCCCAACATACTCCCTACCCCCTTCTCACCCCTTTCATTACTTAGATTGGTTCTTGTGTGTGTGTAAAAAAAAAAAAAAGGGCCATAGGGCTTTCACAACACACATATACTTCATATTTACGCACACACACAAACAACAGAAGCATTTTCGCATTGTCTGACCTCTGTGTTTCGCCTCATAGGTTCCCGAATATCTCCAAACTGATTAGTGTCTAACTTTCACCTCAGTATGAAGACCAGTGGAGAAAGTCTGAGTGAAATGTGGAGATTATAGCCCCACTTACAGATGTGACAATCCAATTAGACCCCTCCCCGGCACAGAATAGGCCAAGCTTATAAATGAATGCATGAGCGACCCCAGAGAGATAACCAGTGGGCCTGAGGACCTCAGAGGGAATCTTTATATTGACTAAATGATGGAGCAACTGACAGACTGACTGACGGACGGGCTGATGGAGTGACTGTCTCAGTGGAAGCTTTGAAATGCAGGCAGTTTGAAGCTGGAAGTCTCGAGGTCTTTGACCATCAGAGTCCGAACAGACGAAAGGCGAGAGAGGGCAGCGTATTCTACTACAGGCGCTTTCGCCTTCTGTGGCTACAGCAAAAAGAAATGATAAGCACAACTCTGACTTCTTCTCTGCGTGGCTGATATGCCCTTGGGCGACGCTCTCCTCCCTCTATTTGTGAGTGCATGTGTTGAAAGCGAAGGCCAAGTCATAAATACTGACCGGGCCTTTCTACTTCTTACTAAGATCAGGAGTCTAAACACCTGCAATAGCCTCTCTCTGAAATTACTTTTTCCTTGTGACTGTTCGCCAACTCAAAAAAGCAGGTCTTATCTAAGTAACAGCAGAGTGCAGGTCTTCCCAGAAGTAGCCTTTTGAACCAGGCTTTGAAGACAGCTTTTATGTACAGGCACTTAATAGAAACAGGGCTGTGAGTGACAGCACTTGCTCTCAGACTGTGTATGAGCATGAGTGACCACTCTATTAGGATGAAAAGAATCCGGAAAATTAGGATCCAACGACGAGTCTCCTCTTAAACTATCTTTATAACCTCTAACCGCCAGCATGCCCAGGACAGCTAAATGAAAAGAATCCAAACTCTCAGGCTGTTTGCTGCTGCGAGGGCGAACTCTGGCCGGGCTTCTGACACATCTGCCTCCAAAGCCAAGCGACTCGCAGAGGCATGGGCCCAGTTTCCTGCTGGGGCCCAAGGTTTGCCCCCAGTCTCTGACCACAGGAGGACACGTGTACATCATTTCACGCAGGCATGCTGACAAACACACGCTTGCTCTTTTCACACTGAGACACATACACACTGGCTGGCTGGGCTTTTCCAGTCTCCCGCGGATGGCATGTGTTTTTTCAACATCTTTTCATGCCAACATCATCTCTTTTAACAAAGTAGGAGCAAATCATTCAGTCTATATTATGTGGTGGGAGGCCAAGGAAAACTGCCGGAAATGGAGAGGAGTGGAGAGGAGAGGAGAGGAGAGGAGAGGA
>JAVQJG010261382.1:0-17116 GCA_036024015.1 Craterocephalus amniculus
GCTGCACGGCCTCCTGCTGCACCACGCTCTCGGTCACCACAACCTCCTTGTGTTTCTGAATGTGCTCTGTCTTCACGCTCTGCTGACTGCGGGAGACAGACACCAGGTTTTGTCCTTGATGCGCCGCTGCAGATGTTATCTTTGCCGTCTTAGGCATCGAAACAATAACCAGGGGTGACGGCTTTTCCTCCGTCATCCCTTTTTTCACCTCAACCTCCTTCACGACCGCCGTCGTCTGACTTCTCGTCGGTTTAACTTTCACTTCGTCACTCATCTCGGCTCTCGCTGAAGTCAGCTGGTCGCTTTCCAGACTCACTTTTGATTCAACTCTTTGTGACAGATTGTTTTTCTCTTGTCGGGCCGAACTGTCACACGCCTCCTCTTTCTTCTCCGTTGGCATTTTAAATGTTTTCACTTTGAAACTTGGGGTTACTTTGGGAATTTTAGTGGGCTGAGGGGGGATTATTTTCCCCTCGTGCATCAGGGGCGCATTAATATTCTTCACGTCCTCGGTTGTCGACGTGGCCAAAGCCTGACTTTGAAGATTTACGGACCTGCTGCTTGATTTCTTAATAAACTGCTGCTGCTCCGTGACCGTCGACGCCACCACATTGGACTGGATTTGATTTTCTGAGGCCTGAGAAACTGTCTGATTAACAGTCGTAGGCGGCTGCTTGCTGGGAATTTTCGTTTTATCTAAGGGTATGTTGGAAGATGCAGAAGCAGATTTTTTATTTATTGCGGCTGCTGAGGGTTTGCTGAAAGGGATCTGGGAAGAGATTTTGTGGGCAGGTGAGTCTTGTGCAGGTATTCCCTCTTCGCTCTTCCCGCTTGTTACCTCAGAGGCCGCTTCACTCTGAATGCATTCGGCCTTTGAGACTTCCCGACTGCCAGTGGAGGGCTGGAAATTAACCGGTGGGGAAGTGGGAGTAGAGACCTTACTCTTGTCCTCTTCTTCTTTCTCCAGCTTTTGCTGGCGGTATCTTTCCTCTGCGAGCATGAGAGGGGTTTTAAATTTGCGAGCGTAGGGTTTCGGCTTCGGGGCTGGAGCCGGGTCTGGAGGCGGAGGCAGTTTAATGGGAGGGATGAAGACTTTTTTAGGCGGTTGTGGGCTCGGTTCTGCTTTTACAGCCGGGACGCTCGTTATCTTTGTTTCTGTTTTAGTTTCGGTCTGTTGGATTGTTTCCTGCCTCACCTGCTGAACTTTATCTTCCTCTTTATGGACTATAGACGTTGTTGTTTCTTGAGGCGGAGGCGGCGGAGGAGTCGGCTTTTTTTTCTGCCATTTGGGTTTGACTTGCACCGTCTGCTTCGGCGGCTCCGGCGGCTTGGGCACTTTGAATAAAGGTTTGCCGAAAGGCTTCCCGATCTTCGCAGGAGGAGGCTGAGGCATTGCATTAAGCTCTTGCTGCGACGGAGGTGGAGGGAGGAAATCTTGTCCGCCTGAAGAAGCAGGAGGCGGAGGAGGAGGAGGAGGTGGGAAGAAATCAGGCTCAGACTTTAGGCACTCCGTTAGGGGCGGAGGTGGCGGGGGAGGGGGGGCAGGTCGCTGTCCTGCCTCATGATGGAAGGCCTGGATGTCGGGCTCTCTGTTATCGGGGACGGCGGCGGAGGGAGGGAGAAGTCGGACTCAGAGGGGGGAGGCGGCAAGGAGGGCGGAGGAGGGAAATGAATCTCCGGATTTGCCTTCTTCACATGACTCTTCCCTCTCATGTCAAGGCTTCTGTAATCACTCTTTAGATTTTTGATGTTTGCTTTCTGCGCAGAAGCCTTGGCTTCCGTTTGCTTTTGCATTCTTTGATCCGACACGGTAACGTTTTGCTTGTGCACAACGGTTTTCTCCGTCACCGTCGTCTGCACCTGTTTGACTGTCTTCATCTCGTTTATTTGCTTGCTCAAAACAACGCTCTGGGACGAGCTCTGCACCTCTTTCATCGCACTCGCGTCAGATTTCGCCTCCGTCTGATCATTATTGGCCTTTTGTTTATTCTTCATCACAACAGTGTTCGGGGCTTGTACTTTCTGCGGGGGCTGCACTTTGTCTTTCTGTTCTTTCGTGCTCTTCTGATGAGAGGCCCCGGCAGGATTGTCTGTTTTGACTACAGCAACGGAGTGGCCCTCTTGGGTTATTACCTGCGTTTTCAGCGATTTGCTTTCATGGTGCCTCTGTGTGTGCTTGTGTGACTCACTGCTCTGAGAGAGGTTTTTCACTGTGGGGGCTGCAGCGACTGCTACACTCTCACTCTGAGCCTCATGTAAGCATTCATGCTCCACTTGCTTCACAGCTGATGGATTTTTCACAGGCACTTTTGCTTTCTTCGGAGCATGCACGCGCTTCTTGCTTGAATACTGTTTCCTTTGCATGAGGCACTTTATCGCCCCTTGAACGTCGCCTTTAACAACCTCTTCCTTTTCCACCTGCGTCGCCTCCTGTCCTTCATAAAGAGATTTAATGGATGTTTTCACGTCTCCTTCGACGCTCCCTCTGCGCTGCATTCTCGGCGAGCTGCCCGGCTCCAGCAGCAGCTGAATGGTGGCTTTGACGTCGCCTTGCTCGCTCACCTGGTGCTGGTAAATCTTTTTCTCACTTGATGCCTCGTGCAAACTCTGCATGGCAGTGTGGATGTCTCCTCTGACAATCTCCTCTTTTTCCACTTCCTTCACAGCTTGCGTGGCCTCCTCCAGGGATTTCAGGGTCCCTTTGACATCACCTGGTACTAAATCTTCAACAATGACTTCTGTTTTAGTGGATGCAGATTTCTCAAGTGACTCTAGAGCCCCTCTAATGTCTCCCCTGATGACTTCGGGCTTTTCCGTTTCCTTGGCCTGCTGCTGGGCCTCCTTCAGAGTCTTTAAAGTAGTGGATATGTCTCCCTTTAGCACCTCTTCTTTCTCTAGGGTCACCCTCTGGTTAATGGCTTGTGTCAGGGAATCAAGGGCCGCGTTAAGATCTCCTTTAACGATGTCCTGTTTCTCCAGCTTTCTGTAGGTGACGTCCGGCTCCATCATGAACACTTGAACGATGCTGCAGACGTCTCCTGGAACGATGTCGTCCTCCGCGACCGTGCGACCGATCTGCTGCTGATTCTTCTTCAGCAACAACTTGGTCTCTTCGACATCGCCGCCGATGATGCGCTCCTTATGCACTCCTTCCTGGCTTTCGTCTGACTCAGACTGGAGCTGCTTCAGGTAATCCAAGGCTCCAGACTCGATGCACGTTGTGTAGAAACTCACATTACCCCTTTCGATGTCTCCAATACGGATCTTTTTTGACTCTTCTTCCCCCGAGTTGGACAGAAGACGTTGGAGAGTTTTGGTGACGTTCCCCTGAATTATGTCCTCTTTCTCCATGCTGGAGATTTCCTCTTTATTCAACAGGGAATAAATCGTCATCCTCACATCTCCTTTCTCATCCTCCTGAATCAGGATGCCACGCTTGGAGGAGCCTTCAGTCTTCAGCAGACGGTTCATCGCCTCTTGAATGTCGCCTCGTATGATGGCCTCTTTCTCCACATTGATCCCCTTCTCCTGGCTGAACAGCTGCTTTACCGTGGTGTTGATGTTCCCTCGTTCCTCCCTGTCGATAGTTATGGCCTTTTCAGTGGTTTCCCGACGGTTCAGGAGGTTCATCATGATGTTGCTCAGGTCTCCTGTAATAATCTCCTCTTTTTGGATCTGCGGAGCGTCCTGGTTCATGAGTTTATACTTCGCCATGCGGACATCGCCGATTTCGTCCGCTTCGATGAGGATTCCCTGCGAATCCACCATTTTCTGGCTGTAAAGCTCCTCAAGCGTCTCTTTGACGCTTTTACCGATGATCTCTGTCTTTTCCACGCTGCTCTCGTTGAATTCGTGAAACGGCGTGGTTTCAAACAGCCACGTCGTCGTCTTCACGTCGGCCTGCGGGATCGCCTCTTTCGTCGCAACAAGCTCGGCGCCATCGGTGTCTTTGATGCTGTCGAGGGGATGCTTCTCAAACAGCCACACGGACTGCGTTACGTCTCCTTTCATGACTTCCTCCTTCGTCACCTTCTCCATGCCGTCGTACTCCTCGCCATCCCCGCGGATCTCGTCAATCGTGCGGGTTTCAAACATCCACGTGGCAGATCTTACATCGCCCTTTTGGATTTCGCTCACGCTCACCGTTCGGATGTACTTCTGACCCATTTCGTCGGTTTCGAATCGCTGCTTGTTTGTCTTCACGTCCCCGCCTTTGACGTCGGCGACTGTCTTCAACTTTACTTTTATTTCCTCTGCGATTTCATCCAGAGGCTGCGTCTCAAACCTCCACCTGGCAGAACTGACGTCCCCTTTGACGATACCTTCTTCAGTCACGGCTTTGATAACGTAAACCTCCTCTGAATCTCGAATTGAGTCCAGGGGCTTCGTCTCAAACTGCCATCGGGCCCCCACAACGTCCCCTCTCATGATTTCCTCTTTAGTAACGGTGGTTACCTCATGATAATGGCCTTCCTTATCACGGATCGCGTACAATGGCTGAGTTTCAAACATCATGGTGTAATTTTTTACGTCTCCCTTCTCCATGTCGTGTCTAAAGATACTCGTAAGTTTTGAAATGTCCGTCTCAGAGGACTCCTCCTTGATTTGGTCCAAAGAGTACGTCTCAAAAATGAAGCGACCCTTGTCCACGTCACCCCCCTGAACGTCCGTCACGGTGCGAGTTTCCTTCACCGTCTTGCTTTCGTCGTGGATGGCGTCGATCGGCTGGTTCTCGAACATCCAGGTGCAGTTGACCACGTTTCCCTTCTGGATGTCCTCGGCCTGCTGAGACTTCAGCCTCTGCATCATTTCCTCAGAGGTGGAGGTCATAATGTCGGAGGAGCGATTCTCGAAGATGTACTTCATCCTTGAAACGTCTCCGGACTGGATGTCGATCTCCGTCACCCTCCTGAAAGAGCCGCCGTCCTCTCCTGTGATGTTCTCCAGGTTCTCGGTTTCGAAGAGGAAGCGAGCCAGACGCACATCTTTCCCATGGATGTCCTCCTGGTTTACCGTGCATGTTTTCAGAATCGTCTCCGTCTCTGAATGATCTCGTATGTTGTCAAGCGTTTGGGTCTCGAAAAGCCAAGTGCAGGTTTTCACGTCACCTTTTTGCACTTCTTCCAACTCGGTCGTGCTTTTCTCCACTTTTTCATACAGAACATCCATCGGCTGAGTCTCAAACAACCACCTGCAGGTTTTAACATCCCCTTTCTCGATTTCAATACCTTCCTTAGTTTTACGTTCTTCTTCCTCGACGTTACTGAAAAATTTAATGGCGTCGAGCGGTTGAGTTTCGAACAGCCACTTGGCGGTTTTCACATCCCCCGACTCGACCTCTTGTTTTGAAATTCCTTTTATCAGCTGGAACTTATCGATGCTTTCGTCAAACTCGTCAATGGGGCGCGTTTCAAACATCCACCTGCAGCTGCGAACGTCTCCTTTCACAATCTCCTCCCGCCGAACCGTCCTCACCTCGTGGTAATGGCCGGAGCTGTCTTGCATGGCATACATCGGGGTAGATTCAAAAAGTACTCTGTTGGACTTGACAGACCCGCTCGTCACGCCTTCCACTTGAATTCTCTGCGTTCCTTCACACTTACTTAAATCCATGCTTTCAAACCTTTCCTTATAGTTTGTCACGTCTCCTTTGTCAAGAGCTTCGATATTAACCGTTCTTGTAAACTCCTTCTTTTCCTCTCGTATATTCTCAAGCGGCTGACTTTCAAAGACCCACTTCTGATGCCTTACGTCACCTTTCTCTTCCTCGGATGCGACCATTTTCTTGAGTTTCCCCACTTCAAGCAGCTCTTTCAGATTTTCCGTCGGTCCCGTTTCAAACAGGTGTTTGGCCGATCGAACGTCTCCTCCTACAATGTCCTCTGAAGGGAAAGTTCGAGCATTGGCGTTGTCTTTCAGCGTATCCATGGGCTGAGTCTCAAAAACGAGACAATGCTTCTTCACATCGGCTCCAACGATTTCTTCCTTCAGCTGTCTCGAAGACTTCCATTCCTCGTCCTTAATGGTGTCAAGCGTCTTCGTCTCAAAAAGCCATCGGCCTTTGTTCACACCCCCCTGTGCGTTGTCTTCCATGGAGATACCGCATATTAGCTTCACCTTTGCAGGATCTTTGTTGATCATATCCAGAGGCTGGGTTTCGAACATCCAGCGCGATGACTTCACATCTCCTTTTTCAGTCTCTTCCCTGCGGATGGTGGTGATTTCCAGCATCTCCCCTGAATCCCCCCTAATCACGCACATGGGCTGCGTCTCAAACATGCGGGTAGTCGTCTTCACATCGCCTTTTATCTCTTCCAGCTCCGACTTCAAACTCAGGAAGTGACTCTCCTCGATGGTTTCCATTTTACCCAGGGAATCCAGGTGCTGGGTCTCAAATAAATACCTGGCGGTTTTCACGTCACCACCGGTGATGTCTTTAGCGACGATGACATCACTTTCCTGTTCGTCTTCTAGGTAAATCTTATTCAAGTAATCAAGAGGCTGAGTTTCGAAAAGCCACGTAGCGGTTCGGACGTCTCCTCTTGCGAGATCGCTCTTTTTCTGCGACTGCTCAGTCGTTTCCGTGGTCTCCGTCCCGAGGGCGTCCATGGGCTGAGTCTCGAACATCCACGCTGTGAGTCTGACATCCTTGCCAGCGATAATTTCCTGCTGGGCAATGTTCTTCTCTTCGTCGCCATCCTGGGTGTCGTCTTTGATTGCATCTAGCGGCTTGTTTTCGAACATCCAGCGCATCGATTGCACCTCACCTTTGAGGATCTCGTCCCACTCCAGGTATTCCCTGTCGGTGCTGGAGCATTCGCTGGAGTCGCTGCCGTCGTGTTCGAACATGTAACACGCCTGCTGGACCTCGCCTACCATTTCCTTCCTTTCCAACGCCGCCTTTTGCTCTTCGGTGAGATTACTCATGAAGTCTTCCTCCAGGTTCTTGCGCACTTCAGGATGAATGTGCTTGTAGAGGCGCTTCAGCTCGGCCAAACTCTTGTGCTTGAAGTACTGCTCCTTTTCCACGTTTAGCTTATGTTCCTGAGTTTGGAAAGAGGCGCAGGGTTCAGGGGTTTCTTGCAGTAAGTTTGAGGGCGGGGGAGGGAAATGTTCTGCGGCCTCGTAAGCCATAGATGAGGCAGATTTTGATGAGGCGGCTACCGTCTTGGAAGTATCATAGCTTGTAATAACTGAAGTTTTACAGGACCGGTTTACCGGCGCCCACTGAAACTGGTTCAAATCCACTTCAACCTTTAGTTTTTATGAAGTTTTAGTCAAAGAGAAAAGGAAAGCAGAAGGATGATAGAGATAAAGTTAAGTTCTGTGACATAAAAAGCATAGAAAAGGACAGCTATAAATGAAGAGTAAGAAATACAGATACATTTATAAAACCTGAAAGTAATTATTTGTGCCGCTCAAACCGAAAGCTTCAGATGAAATTAAAAATTTGAGGGAAAATGCACAAAAAAAAGCTACATCTCTAATCTGAAGCAGTCCCTTTCAGTTGTGCATTTTCATAATTGAAATATTCATTGAAGTGGAGACAGAAACAAATTCTTTGGTAGTGAAGAGGTTTCCTTTTAGCCTGTAGAATGAAAGGCTGATGTCTTTTATCCAGTCAAACTTATTTCCCATCAGCTCATGGCATCCACAATTTCTTTTTTGTTGACTTTCATGTTGTGGCCTCGTCTTCATAGTGATACCTCATGAAAAAAAAAGGCAAACTATCATCTATTCAGGTAAACAGACAGCATCGTTACCTTAATTTCCTTGGCTGGTGCAGCTTCTTCAATGGTTTTTTCATACTGCTGCTTCAAAGCCTGAGTGGAAACCTTTGGTAGGTCCTCTCCTCCAACAAGCGTAACTAAATTAGACACGAGAAAAAGACTGCCTCATTAAATCATCCGTGCTGAGGAAGCTCAGGGGAATTGGAAGGAGAAATAAATCATTTCATTAAAAACCTGAGTAGTTTTCATTTTCCAAAACCATGCAGCAGTGATTGCCCAATTTCCACTTTCCAATATTTTACCTTCCCGACTTTGCCCTGATTAGATTTGCTCCTTTGCACTGAATAGAAAATCATCTGCACTCCAACTCATTTTTCCACCTCATCCTTTATTCAGCCCGCAGTGGGAACAATCATTAATATACAAGACACAAGCAGCGCTGTGATAAAAACATGCAAATTACAATATAAAAGGCATGAGCAGAATCACCTGTTTCATTGTAATGGTTCCCATAACTGGCGGCTACATCATGCTGGACTCTTTGATCGTGGATCACCTGTGAAACGACGGCAGGAAATCATTAGCTTCCTGGCAACTGCTCTGCAGCCTGAGACTGTTTTCAATCAGCAGTAAATGGTTTAGTACGAGTTCATTTCACAAAGTTATAAAATAATAATAAAGACTGCTTCCATGCATCGGGTGAAAAATACCTCTTGTCGAGACAAGGAAGCGGCGGGGAGGATTTCACTGGCACTGCTTCTCACCGTCACCTCGGAGGAGCTCGACATCTCCTGTCAAACAGAAATGTGGACATGCTGAATCCCCCCCGTCCGCCCTGCTTGCACACAGTGCGACACAGTTTTATCACCTTATGACTGCGAGCTGCGAGAACTCCAGGAGGGTAAGTCCTTTCTATACAGAATAAAAGCTTAATAAAACCCCCTCTGTGGCCGGGAACGCGTTTTTTCATTACCAAGCTCAAACTCTGATGTTTCTGGGTAATAGATTTAAAAAACTGTGCAAAACTGCATCAGCGGTTTCCTCCTCTGAGAGTCATGAAACATGGAAGAGATGAAAGAGAAATACTGCATATTAGATGCTATGCTGATAGTATGAAGGAGGCATGTGTGAACATCAAGTGAAAACCAAGTGCCATAAACTGCAGTTCCCCCTTCCTCCACTAGGGGCTGGCTGAGCCAATTCCCATGGACTCCCGTGTTAAAAAGACCAACTTTACAGCAGAATTAAACATGTTTACAGCCGGGTACAGAAAACGATTTTATCTTTCATGACAACTGTGGGAGGAGGGAAAAAAATTCTTTGCTTTTGTTGCGATCTGTCCTTATTTACAGCCATTGCAGGCACTGTGATGCGGCCTGGAAGTGATGTCATCGGAGTCCTTACTCAAAGTTAATGGCTGTTAATAACTCCAAGCCTCTTTGAGCTTATAGAGGGATCGGATCTGCGATTCATAACAAACATTGGTGAAATGAAGGAGTTTCATGGCAGAAATTGCCCTATTTAGAGGCTGCGCAAGTTCACTCCCATTATATTGGATGTACACTGATTGGAAATAGATCTAAATATTAGGGGTGGTGAAAAAAAACGTTTTTAATTGGAATCGAGATTCTTGTTCATCAAGATTCATTATCGTTTCAAAATATCCAAGAATTGATTTTTTAAAGGTTTAAAATCATTAGCTTGAGTACATTCAAAGCTGCTGCTAAGGGACAAAGACATGTTAAACTTTGCAATGTTAGTTAAGTTTAAACTGTTTTTGATTAAAATGATCAGTTTTCTTTCAACTAATGAAACAATTCCTCAGAGCTGTTACTGGCTTATAGAGGAACAGAGTTAATCTGCACGTTTTGTTACTAAAAGAGGATTAAATGTGAATTAAGATCAGATTGAATCAAGAATTACTATAGAATCGAATCATTACCCCAAGAAACGCAATCAAATTAAATCGTGAGTTGCTGAAAGATTCACACTCCTACTAAATATCTCAAGAAGGAGTTTAAGTTTCTCCAAAACTGTCTGTTGAATAAATTATCATATTTCATGCTAGAAAATAGGTCCAGGTCGCAAAAAAGACGAATTTTTCCTTTAATCCCTACAGAATACTATAAAATACAAACAAAAGGAAAGTAAACAAAAACAGACAAAAAAATTTAATATATACTTTTATATTTACCAATATATACTAATTGGCTTGGATATACATGTATGTATATATGAATGTATGTCAGATTGCTTAAACTGATTATCAGTGAAGCGCCTTGAGATGACTTTTTTTGAATTGGCGCTATAGAAATAAAGTTGAATTGAATTGAATTTAAAAAAGGTTAGAAAGGCCTGGAGATATATCACCTCTTTATTAAATATTCCCCAAAATCACTAATGTGGCTTCTGTTCTTGCATCTTGTCCATTTCAGCCATCTTTTTCAAAGTCCTATTCTCTTAAACGGAAACTCAACTTTTCCATGGCATTTTTATTATTATGTATAACTCATTTAAATTAAAAAACAATGTCTTATGCCATTATATTATAATTTAGCAAATTTATATTTATTATGACTTTTTTTCATTTGAATTACTATGAAGATTTTTGCCTTTTCTTTACAACATCCATGATGTAAAACACAGTTTGCGCACCACGCCTGTGGTTTGCCGTCACTGTCAGGACTCAGAAACGTGATTTCCTCCCATGGAGCTAATGTAAAATTCAACATCCAGCACGGTTCTCTCGCCCTCGATGAATCCACTCCGCTTCTCCGGCTGAACGAGCAAACGGGGGAAAATGCACGGAGGGGGGGGGGCTCCCATCCCCGGCTGCTGCTAACGCGTTCTGGCATTTTCCTCACGCACCGGATGACAGATTCACCGTGACGAGCGAAGTTCAAGGTGCCCTCTTTGATTTGACCCGCCGGAAGGCCCCGGACACGGCGGCCAAGTTTTTCCAATAAAGAGCGACAGCAGAATGTAAATGATTCAGTGGCTTTCATATCTTCATAACCAGGAGGGATTAAGTCTTCCAAGTTCTCCTGACTTTAAAAAGGAGAAAGAAAAAGGTTTCTTTTCTTCTGTTATCTGAACGTTGACTTTTCTCTTCAGACCTGATGCTTGATGATGTTATTACATGGTTAGTTGCTTCGATTCGAGCCACACATTTATCCAGACCTTGTTTCATGCCCCCCCCCCCAAACAAGTGTCAAGCATTTAAAGTGTCTCCTTCACCAAACCAAGCAGAAAATCTGGCTTAAAAACATGAAGTCTATGCAGAAGTACCCAAACCTGCAGTTCCCCCCTCCTCCACTAGGCTCTGCTGCAAAACAGAGCGACTCCCCATAGACTCCCATGTTAAACTTTACAGCAGAATTAAACAGGTTTTTCATTCAACTTTGTAAAATAATGGACTGGAAATGTTCGCTTGATGAGTTAGTCTTTCATTTGTCAATTAGCTTTATCTTTAGTTGATTTTCCTACAGATAAAATTTAGATTAGAGATAGCAAACACATTTAAAAGTATTTCATTTATGTAAAACATCCGTCTCTGGGCTGTAACTTTATCATTTTAGCTTCTTGTTTGACATGTTTGCTTTGTGAGTTTTAGTGAGTTTAAAAATGAACCAAAAATGTGTTTCATTCAACTTTTAAAAGCTAAATAATCAAATGGAAATGTTTGCAAGGTGATTTAACCTTTAATTTGTTTACATCTTTGAGGTGCTGTCATATCTTCATCTTTATGTTTAGTTTATATTCCTACAGAATAAGCCTAGATTAGAGACATTAAACAAATTTAGAGTATTATTTCTGAATGAAACAGTGCAATAACATTTTTAACTGGAAATGTTCGCTAGGTGATTTAGTCTTTAATTTCTTTACAACAGCTGTAGCTTCTAATTTTAATCTCCCTGTCTTTTACATTAATGGAGAAAACAGCGTTTGGTACTGAGACGAAAGACAAATTGCCTGAACGGAACAATAAAGCTTCTCATTTCTGTAAATCTGAAACAGTTTAATTACCTCAATATAAAACTGGAAACTCTCTATAAGGCACAAACTCTTAAATCTGCTAAGCTAACGAAACCGTGGGTTTATTTATTTTTATCAGACAGATAAAGCAAGCTTGTTTACAGTCAAGAGTTATAATTTGTTTATTCAAATATATGCAAAAAACAGGCTAAGCTTTGAGCTAATTGCTGTAAACAACGAGGTTTCATGTGATTAGTCTCACCTGGACGGTTCTCCTTTGGACATGAACCTGAGTGACGCTGGACTGAGAGGACGAAGAGGCGAACTCGTGACTCTCAAACTGCCTCTTCACGCTGGCCAAACCCCCGGGCAGCGAACAGGCCTCCGACTCATCCATCATCTATCAGCAGGACAAAGATGACATGATTTATTTACCCCAATAAATCCATCCGTATACCTATTAGAGATTAAATACACTGTCTGCCAACAGCTTAAATGGGATTTAGGAGATTGGATTCAACTTTGGTGAACTAATCTGTCTCCATTGTTTGTGCTGGTTTATACATATTTGTCTTATTCACTGAAATGTGAAGAGAAAGGCGTGATAATGCTTTCTGGAAGCTCCGCAGTGCTGCTGTTCTTCTAAATGAGACACGATTGCTGCATAAAAAGGATTCACACCCCTCTGGTTCCATCTCAAGGGCTCAGACAGTCAGCATCGCTTCATAGAAATCAAACGACAATTTCCAACAAACCTAAAATAAACCAAAATTACTGAACTGGTTTTAGCAGAACATAGTAGGTTCAAACTTTTAACTGGTTTTTACTCACATCTTTTCTGCAACAGATGAAATTAGGTGCTTGATTTCACCACCAACACTGAAATAAACATATACCTAACAGATTACCCATGATGCATTCTGCTCATGTGCAGCAATTTAGCTCTGCAGGCCTTCTAACGAGACATTTATATGACTCAGGTGTGTTGGGGAAGGAATACATCTAAAATTTGCACGTAGTAGCTCTGGAGGAACAGTTATGTGCACCTCTGTTTATAAAGCGCTTTTCATGCGATGGTCCCAAAGCTCCATCATTTAACTGGAACAAAATACCAGGATTTCCTGCGTCCACTTACAATGAGAAACCAGTGGAATCTGATCGAATCAAGTAAAAAATATCACAACTTTATTCCAAATAAAACACTGACATCAACGAATGAATGATTTTAAATGGTAACAACAGTAAGATTAAAATATGTAGTTTTAATGAAAGTCAATGGGACATTTTTGGCCACGAAGGTCCCTACTGGAAGTATGTGAAACTACAAAACAATACTAATGATCATCTAATTCCTTTTATTGCTAATTTTTTACAAATTCAAGACTGTAATCACCATCAAACCTTATTCCCATAATATTCATTTTATATGAATAATTAAGTAATTTAAAGGGTTAAAAGTCTTAAAATGATTGAATGTTAGGTAGTTTGTGCAGGTCATAAGGTGTTCAAGATATTTCTGTAAAAATGAGAAAACTAGGCTGTATGAGGATTTCATTGCTGTCTTTTGTGCACACACATCTTTGCCAAGAGAGTCTATATATATTGTTTACCTAAAAACAGGCAAATAGATTCAAATCAGTTTAGTTGCTAAACTTTGACATATGCTAGAGTCTAATCACCATCAAAGACCATCTCTCTAATAGTTGTTACATAGAAAATAATTCAGCTTTGTGTTTTTAAACCACCAATTCAAATACTCAAACTGGCATTTAAAGGGTTTAAATATTAGAAATTATTTAATATATCATTACAATATGTAAGTTGTTTAAATCATTTATGAAAAAAGAAGGAGAGAATATTGATGTTTGATGATTTTATAGCAATTTTTGTGTGGAAGCAGGTGATAAAGTTGAAGATCATAAAAAGCAGAGGGCTGACTTTTTACCCTGATCATTGTGAGGAAGGCCATCTTTATTTCATAAAATAATCTCCTTTAGAAATGACAGTAACAATCCTAATAAAATTCATCTCTGTAGACTTTTACATAATAAAGCTTTAAGGAAACTGCAATAAACATGAGAATATCCCTTTTTCATGTAAACAAGGGAGCTATGAAATTTGCAGTTTACTGCATAGTTTAGTCCAACAGCCTTTTATGACCAGGCATGCTTTCAATATTTTATTACTTTAGGTGGAAGAACTTTATTGATGATGGAAGTTTTCCAGCCAATATCCACCTCAGCATGCCTCCACTAGTTATTGCACAACAACGTCTCAAAGAGATGCTGCTGTTACTTGTTGTGTGGACCAAACAGTCTGTGATGCTTTAAATCATTAATACTATAAATACTATATAATAATATATCAACAGCATAGAGAGTTAAAGTGTGTGCCCTGAGTTTTAACACTTCTTTTCTTGACTCTGATTCCTTGTTTGAACCACAAGATATTGACTAAATATGAAATGATCATATTTTCACATAATTCTTAAGCAGTGACAATAGTTAACCCTTTCATGCTGTAAAAATCACGTTTGATGCAGTTTCTAAGACCCTTTGCATCACTTTTTTGCTCAAATGTCTGTTGAGCTCAATATAATACTTGTTTTCTGCCCCCTGGTGGACATCTTTTGCACAACACCAATTTTGACATTACACAGAAATAAGTGGTTAATATGCAAACATTTTCTTTATAAATGTGTTTATATTTTGTAAAAGGGACAAAAAATATCTAATTTTCTCCTTGTTTTTTTCCCCCTTGGATCGGGGTTGAAAGGGTTAACATCAGAGGGACCCTATTAGCAAATTAAATGCATTATCTTTGGAGGAAAAATGAATTGCTTTACAATTATAATATTTATCAGATTCCAAGAGGTTCTTTAAGAAGTTCTTCACTGTTTCACATTACTAATAGTGGCTAATAGCTAAGCTAGCTCTTACCACTCCTAAACAGAATGTCATTACTACGGTGGCCAAGAAGTGCTAAAAACCTTTACATTTAAAAAACAAAACATATCGAAAACTTTAGATTTTTAAAATGTATTCATAATTTATGCAACACATTTGAAAATTTGAAAAATATTTAGGAAAAAAAATTACCTCGTAAGGAAATAAATTTGGAAAACATATATAACATTCGTCCAAGTGCAGAGACAAACTTACAAGTTGCAAAACACAAATACAAATCACGAAACAAACAAAACTTTTTTCAGTTTGCAAATGTGTTCAGCAAAATCTAAATTTGTTTTTTAAATAAAATTATGTTTTCATTTTTATTAATGTGTTTCTGAAATGCAAACATGTTTGGCACTTCTCAGCTACCACGCTTGCAAACAAATAAAGCTATTGTTGGATCTAAAGCACCAAAAATTCCGGAGGTTTCTTCCTCATATCCATAAAAACATGTTAATATAAATTTAATCTGGTTTTAACGGAGGAAAATAAGTCACTGTCAATCATTCTGCCGCCACGTTTAAGCTCTTTGTCGTGCAGACAACAGCTGCTGAAGGTAGAAAGCATAGACCGGCTGTATCACCACACACACTCGCGTACGTAAGACACACACATTCACATTCCACGGTGGGTATCCAGCATATGAGGCTTGACAGCGAGGATCAGCAGAGGTTTGGGAGGTTGAAGCAGTAATCACTGGAGTGAAGAAGAAGAGTTTTACTCCCTGAGCTCTGCTGCTCTGGGAGGAAGAAGCGCTTTTACTTCCAGAAAATAGCAGATTTTATCACATTCCTGCTGTTGTTAAAGGAAAATTATGTAAAAAAGACATTTATAAGATCTCTACGATAAGTTTCTGATATACAAATGTTGGTTTCGAACGTTTCCCTACGCAAACCTGTGACCAAAACTGAGATATTTTACCCATTTTGAGCTATTTTGCATGCAGCTGCATGCTGTGACATGAGATGGTTATAAAGAAAACACAAAACCTCATCTGTCTCACATCTTCTGTGATTAGAGATGACTTTAAGTGACTCCAAACGGCTGTTTTCAGAATCTGAATGTCTCAAAGATGTAGGTTTGTGATGTTTTTTATGTTTTTTGGAATAAAAGATCAGATTTTTCTTTGATGTTAAGATTTATTTTAGGAAATCAGTGGGCAGAGTTTTGCGGCCTTGGCTGACAAACTGCTCACACGGCTGAATTATCAACTTTCTGAAGGTCACGCTGGTTCTTAATGTTGCCTTGGTAATGAAAAATGACTTCAGTTTAATTAGAATTTCAATTTCTTATTCTTTGCTTTTTTATTTGATCTGTTGAGATAAAAGAAGAAAATGAAAAACTTCTTCTCAGGAGGCAGAACCATAGAAAATTATGCAAAATTACTAAAAATTCATTTATATAAAATGGACAACTGAATAAAAACCCTCTATGCCTGAATCTGCACTGTAAAAACGGTAATAGTACGTTTTTTTTTAGCTTTAATCTACCTCAGTTTGTTCCTATATTGCTGAAAAATGGGTAAATATAACTGAAATTGCAGTTTTTAATTGGATCTTGAATTGGTTAATGTACATGGTAAAAAACAGTAATAGTGTTAGGATTTTGAATTATTTCACAATATTTTTCCTGTATTTAATGTGAAATGGCTCAATATCAGTACAATAACACAAACAGATCTCAAATTTACACATGTAATGTAAAATAATGGGAATAAAACTGCAAAAGTGCATCAAATTATCACATTTTATACACCTACATTCACACATATATGAGTGTGTGTGTGTCCTTTAAATACCATTAAAGCCAGAAACTGAAACTGGCTAAATTTAACTGTACCACCGGCTGGTCGATGCTTGTTATTGTGAATGTGCTCTTTAAATAAATCTGACCTCACGCCTCCCGTTCGGAGCACGTCCCAGTCACACCAGAGACTTCTTCATGGTTTTCCTGGAAGTCAATGTACATGGTCACATGAACTCAGCACCGAAGCTTATTTACAGCACCGTAAGGAGGCAGATTTTACATAATCTGGCATATAACAAGATTATGATGCGTTATATTTTATAATCGTATGTCGTGCTTTGGCTCATTGGGAACGGCTCATTTGATGTTGCTGTTAATCCTTCAATCTTTTGTTGCTTATTGTTGCAAATGTGCAGAAAGCTTTTCATCCAGTTTCTATTTTCATGTTATCTATTTTTACTTTCTATCATTTTTTTATTCATTTCAGTATGACACATTTCAAAACTATTTTTCTCCATCACTGATATGTTTAATATTCATGAATAAATATTATGACGTACTTATCTTATATAGGTATATACTCATATATTATTATCATCAGTTGCTGAAAATTGGAATAAAAAAAGGGGAAATTTATATATTTCCCCCCTATTTATAATTCCGTTTTTAGATGGATAGATGGATATTATATATATATATATATATGTATATATT
>JAVQJG010261396.1:0-18311 GCA_036024015.1 Craterocephalus amniculus
TACCAGTCACTGGCTTTGCCAATCACACAGCCTGTCCCTTACCAGGTCACCCTCACCTGGCCAGCGTCAGAGGGGAGGACCGGTGGAAGAGGAACTCCTGTTGGAGCCACAACGCGTTATCTGAATACCATCCAGGCTGGACTGGGACTCCTTATTTTTGGGCCAGGACCAAGGACTCTTCAGGCCCCTTCTTTATTACTACTCTGCCTATTAATAAATTTTATTCTTTTTTTTTTTTATGACTCTTACATTGACTGTTTATTTGTAGAGTGCTCCCCCTTGGACTCCGTGTATTTGGGGCTCCCCATTCTGCCCCTGTCACATTGAGTCCAGGCTCTGAATAGGATTCCTCAGTCAGGTTTTTGTGCTTAAATCACTTTCAGATATTGATCATCTGCAACTGTAAAAAGTAGTGTAGAACAAGTTTTCAGCAAGCTTTAGGATCATCTTGCTGCTGTAGATACACAATTTTATGTCCAACTGTGTTTTTATGGACAAGTTCAAAATACCGAAAAGGAAATGGAAAGAATTGTTTTTGTGCCTCACTGCTAGTAACAAAGATATTGGTTCAAATTAGTTTGTTTTTTTTGCCAAGTCATCTTTAAGCTTTTTTAAAATATCTTGAAAGATCTAAGAGACTTTAACATTCTCATCTTAAAATGGTTAAGTCAAAAGAAAAGCTTTGGTAGACCTTCAGAAAGCTCAAAGAACTGTTGCTCAAGAAAGTTTGAGTGCATTAAAATGGGTAGCGGTGCAGCAATATTCTTTGGCTGAAAACCAAGTCATTTTTAGTGTTTTCAACAAAGGTCATTAAAGCGTAATCTGATTTTCAGAAAATGTAAATCTTTCCAACAAACTAATTTATTATATACATTAAATGGATTATATTCCATTCTTTGTCAAGTTTTCTCCTGACAAATAAATCTACATGAAAACATAACTTTTTGAAAATGTTTTAAATAAAATTCTACCCAAGGGTTAGAAAAATTTCTATTGGCAAACTGTCCACAGGTCTGCAGTAATGTCAGTCTTAATTATATGCATCAACACGGTCACTTAGCTTGCACCTTGTTAGAATACTAAACCAAACTATAAAAAGTACTATAAGCTTACGATGTGTGGAAAATCCACCAATCCATCTGATGTGTGCTGAAATAATGAAACTTGAACTTTATAATTCAAACTCAAGTCCACACTTAAGAGTGGGATTGTTTTATTAGATTCAAATCAACTTTTTCCTAGATTTGATGTGATGGGATTTAATACATAAAAATGTCATTAAGTGACACTAATCCTCTTCCCTGAAATATTTACATGTGAAATGACAATAAATACAAAGATGATTTGGACTACGGTTTCTAAACTAAAACACGACTTGGGTTTGATTTGGAGATGAGCAACAATACAGGGAGTGCTTGAAATTCTGTTTTTTTTTTTATGAAAGAGTGAAATTAAAATGATGGAATAAATAAGAGTTTAACAATAGAAATGTTTGATGTCAAAATGCACATAGATGAAAACAGAATTTCAAAAAGGTACATTCAACAGTATGGCAGATTAGCAGGAAGCCACCAAAGCCTAAAACGCTGCAGCAGAGATTGAAGTACGGCTGCTTCTTTATGCCAAATATATTCTTGTACTGTTGAGTCTACCTTTGACTTAACTGGTAGCTTTTAGGGCTGTTCTACAGAAATAAAGGACACACTGGATGAAGTTAGATGGAAACGGTGCCTCTAGAGTTGGGCGGGGATTATTTAACAGAAATGATACATCAGAAAGTTTTATAACTGATCTTTAGACAACCAGACCGATTGTCTGTGTGCAACATGTTTCACTACATGATAACAGCCCATGCACCTCAACCCTCGCTGCACCGCCAGTCCTGAAATGTTCGGTTTGATTATCTGTGGACGTGATCAAAAGAAACCTCCTGGCGGGAATAAATCAGCTGTTAAAGCCCAGCATGGGAAAATCCTTGCAGGTAAATGCACACCTGGAAGTCTACCTAATCTGTAAACAATCAGGTTGGGTACTGTGATGAAAAACCTTTATTTAAATCCAAAGCATTAAAAATCACACCACTAAAAGTAAAAAAAAAAAAACATATGGAGGAGATAAAGTTGCTCGTTCAGGTTTGTTGTGGTTTCCAGAAAAACTGTTTAAACTGCGGTGCCATGAGGGGAACGCTGCGACCGAGAGAAAGTCTTAAAAGAGGTTAAATGTTTCTGCAATGACAGCGCCGTGCTGGGGGAGTCGAGAGTTCGTCCTCTTGTGTTTCTGAGCAGCGCTCTCCAGCAAGTCCAACTTTCCACCACGAGATCCTATTATCTGGCCGTTGACTGTACGTTCACGCCGTTCCCCGTCCGACTTATGAGCTCACCAGAACATAGATCATCCTGTCAGAAGAGAGGATGATAGTTGTTTTTCAAAGTTTCTTATTGCATCAGACTTAAATTTTAAAAACATGTTCAGCTTATAAACAAGTCAGGAATAATCATAACGTACCCGTAGAGATAGTAGAAGAAGGACAGGAGGTAGAAAGCCAGTTTGCACCAGCCTTCTTTTTGACAGTACGCCAGGATGTCGGCATTCATGATGGTCGTTGGGTCGTACAGTCCTGGACAGCTCATCACGGGTCTGCTCATATACCTGCAGCACCACAAACACCAGTTCATCTCATAATGCTGTTTTATATTTTATCCTTATAGGTCTGTGCTCATTTTCATCCAAACAAAAAGGACAAAGGCCAAGTTGGATACAAACCTCCAGACATGATAAGCCAACAGAGGTAGGTTGAGACAGAGGGTGAGCCACTCGGCGGCGCAGAAAAACATCACACAGAAGAAGAAGTGGATGAGATACTCCGGCAGCACCAGCTGAAAACAGACCAAGTTGAACAAAACATTACAATCTGGAGCCAGTTTGATTCCCCTGCTCCCATTATTTTCTCTTTACTGCTCCTTTAATGTCCTGACTAATTTGTAAACAAGGCCTTATCTGTCCTTGAAAATCTTTTTTACAAAGTGTGAAGTCATGGCTGAACTGAACCCACAAGCAAGGAGGCGATACAGTAGGATGTTGCAGCTCCTCAAAGACCAAAAGTTCTTTGAATAGCTCAGTTTTTGTCTCTACTCAAGAGTCAGACTTTTACAGATTGCCATCGACTCCACAGAGTCAGAGAGGAGTGAAAGAGAAAAGATGAGCTCCACTGTGGAGAGGCTGTTACTTTAATTCATTATTGTGTTGTTACACTGTTGTGTTGTTTGGTCTTTGTGGCAGATGAAAAGATAAAATACGCACTGCTGACATCATCTGTAACGCACGAAACAGGGTGAAAAATTAGAGACCTGCCACCTGCAAAACCAGCGATATTTAACTGAAACTCAGGAAAACAGACTTTGCTTGTTTTACGCTTACAATGTCTGATGTGGAAATATGCATAATATCTAACTTTTAGGGGTGCAACGGTACAGATAACCCCATGTACGGTCTGTACTGCGGTTTTTTGAGCCATGTTTACATATTTTGCGCATGAAGAGAACTTATTTGTTCAATCAGAAAATATTTTCATCTTGCTTGCCAGCAAAAACAGAATTTAACAGTATATTAACACTTAGTAATGTACAATACAACACTGAATTATACTTTATTCTTTGACATCTTGTATTATTAAGTATAATTAAATACTATACTTTTTTTTTTAAAGATACACGTTAATAAAACATGTCATGTTCAAGTGGATCCCAGCCTTCCTTACTACTTAATACTTTTAAATATTCAGCTCTCCTTCAGATGTGTTTACTATCATTTGGTTATTTATAAATTACATATTTTTTTATGTTTTGTCATAGAGGCAATGGATGACATTGTAAGAAAAATGTGTATGGCAGGGCACAGCATAAAGTGGGTTTAGCATTTTAATTAAGTGCCGAAATCCACATCTTCCACACAGAAAGGGGCTGCAAATCTTTAACAAGGAGCAGTCCTACTGCATGTTCTTGGTAGGCCAGCTGCTCTGCTGCTGTCTGTTAAAGTCACTCGATTGTCTTCAGGAAGCGTTATATCTGGACGAATATGCTGACCAAGCAAACGGGACGTTTCAAACATTTGGAGGGCATTTTTATTGAATGTTTTCACTCTCATCATTGTACCTGATAGCAAAACTAAAATAATCGCACAATGAAGCTGGTGCATCTTTCAACTTTTATCTCTCAACTTCATAGAGACACACTGCACACATTCACAGTGACCTGTAGGCGGTAAATAAAGCGACAACACAAAATCTACTGCAAAACTGAAAACCCACAGGTTGGGAGGGCCGATTGTCCCGTGCAAAGCAGACTAAATAGTCCGGTATTTTACAGAGTACCGTTGCATCCCTACTAACTACAGTTAATAATTGAGCTGAGATCATAAAATATCTATTCTTGCAAGTGGATAGGAAAGGTTAATTTCCCACCCTGGTTCAATGTCATGCATTATCACGTCTGACAACATATAAAAGGGAAGACCCATCAACAACTTGCTCTGGAGAATATTAGCATACGTTTGACGTTTTTTTCTTTTTTTTTGCAGTGAAAGCAAACCTACAGATCATCCTACTTCCTGATGACACGCTGGAGGACCATGCTGTGAGCATAGCAGTGTTGATGCAGCAGCCTGCCTCGGGTCAGGTCTGGTGCGGGGTTCGGGGGGGCAGATGGAGGCACCACATGGAAGCCATGCATTCGAAAAGAGCAGAGGGCGGAGGCAAACCTCACAGCCCACAAATGGAAAAGGTGAGGGGCGTGTGGGAAGAGGAAGGTGCAGGATAGAAGGGGGCTGCAACGTGCGGAAATCCTGCACTGTGCTGCCAAATACAAAACAACTGATCGCAGCAGTAAAGACAAGCCAAATGAGCTGAACAGTGAATGGACTGGCCCTGGTTTAAAAAAAAACAACCTGCAGATCGTAGTGTGGAGCCCACCATCAGCTAAAGGTAAAGGAATCTGCACTTTTCCCCATTTAGAATAACTCCTCCTACTATGGGAATTACAAACCAATCACTGATCTCAAATTATGCTGAGCTGGAAAGTGTTGAGACCCTGCTGCCATCTGTTCTGAACCACAGGTGATGAAGGCTGGCGCCAACACTGAGCTCATATAGAACAGCTTAAATCTGCTAAATGTTGACTTAAACTGTACCCTCCTCATGGATAAACACGATACACACTAAAGCAAATTATCACTAGTAGATAGCTTTACTACAATGTAATATTACAAATATGAGAGTCCGATTTGCTGCTATAAATACAAGCTTTTTCTCAACCTCAAGGCAAACAATCTGAGTTTATGGAGGATTTACTGTACTGTTAACTGCAACAATATATGCAAAGGGTAGATAATAGATCATGCATGCTTTGAGCATTTGCAAGTCTTTTCAGTTAACAGCTATAACTTACTAATTAATCAGTAGAAATGTTAAGTTTAATCCAAAGGAACATGATTATCCCAGGTGTCATGTTTTTGTGTGCTACAGGGTGTGTTAACTGCTCAAAGCCTAAAAAATGCCCAAATAGTTTAATCTGCTGGATGAGTTACAAACCAACACTGAATAGTAAAAGCTCATAACCAAACGGCTGCCTTTTGAGGTTTAAACATAGGGCAATTAATGAAGCATTGTTGATATTCACATCAAAATGTTAAGAATAAAAGGAAAAAATAAATGAAAAAAACTTGTTAAAAAAACAAACAAAACCGGTACCCTGTTATCCCATAATTAGTTAACTGAAAAGACGATTGCAAACACTTCACCGTGCAAAATGACAAGACTTCATACTGAGTTGAACTGAGCGGGCAAATTAAAGTTTGGTACAAACCTTTAAAGCAATTTTGACTCTTTTAATCTTTTTGACCTTTTCAACTGTCTTTTTTCCATTTAAATAAAAAAAGGGGTGAAAGAAAGTAGAAACAACAAAAGGAAGCAGATTGAAAAAATAAAAGTTGTTAGAGGTTGACAGCTGACAAGATTACTGAATTCAAAAGAGGCAGTTTATTTAGCATAACAGTGCAGAGAATTGCCAAGAGAGACAAGATAGGCGGATAAAGTTAGACTAAAACAAAGACTTTTTAACAGAGTGCATTTGCATGCAGTCAGAGGCAGGGAGGGTGTGTGAGGTACAGCGGTGCCACTTACCGGATTTAAAGTGTTGCATTGATCTATAGGATTCTTGTAGTCAGTCTTCAGCTCATCAAATGCTATTATCTAGAAGGAGAAAATAACAAAAACACAAAATAAAAGGATACATGAAAAAGTAGCAAATTAAGTGCAACATTTTATGTCACAACTTAAACTACTTACTCTGAATAGAATTACTGTATAACAAGCTACTTTATGCACTGGTTAAATATTGCTGTAAATAAAGTTTGACAAGCTGGGATCAGAGAATTAATGTCAAAGTGGAACATCTAACTTTTTTTTTCTTTAAACTACGAACATCAATTACAAATGTCTTATTTTACCAAATCAATTACGCTCAATCATGAGCAATCACTGTCAAGTTCACAACAAGTTACATAGTCCTACAAATATGCTAATGTTGACATTGGAATAATTGGTGCTGTAAAATCCATAAAAGTCAAAAAGTCAAGAGTTTCACAACAAACTGGATGACATGTCAGATTCTCCTAATCGATGTTTATCGGGAAGCACGTGACCCCTGCAATCGCAGCGGCTTGTCGCTCGCGGATTGGACAGAAATGTTAGCCTAGCCTGCTACATGCTAGGTAGCATTGCTAGACATTAGCGTAACACGGTTTGAGGTTGGAAGAATTTGACAGGTTTATGTCAGTTTCCTGTATTAAACTGACTTTCATTGGATTGTTTGCGGTATGAAAGAGTTTAGTGAAACAACTTCCAGAAGCACTATCCGTGTTTACAAGGATAACTTAATAGCAGCCAACGACAGGGCGTGTGTCATTCATTTAACAAAACGTATCAGGAGATGTTTCTGTAGCTTGGATACGCTCCGTGCAGACGTTGCCAGAATATCCTGGACCTTCGTAAAAACCCCAAACCGTCCCTGTTATGTAGCTCTGAGGCTGGCCTTGTGTTAGCCCCCGCTTTCCTTGGCTTCCTCGCTCTTTCACCTGTCTCGTTCACCAGCGTTAACCCGGCAGGCCCACGCGCCTCGTAAATGTGTACTTACATGCCAGATAGCGAAAAAGATAAGAGCCGCCGTGAGCAGCAGAGCAAGCATGTAGCAAAAGGCCGCGAATGTGAACGCCATTTTCCACAAGTTCCTCTAGTCAGTTCAGGCTCGGTCGGCGGATGATGCAGGCAGCTTCCCACCGTTTTGAGATTTGTCGGGGTGTCTTCTTCTTCCATAAATGCTGTTAGTTGCGCTACTGCCACCCTGTGGGGTTTTCTTTGTTTACATGTCCTGCAGTCTCCTGGTTTTTGCTTCGTTGAACTGAAAACTGACTTTGGAAAAATATATTTGTGACATTTTATCATATTTTAAATTCTCTGTGGTAAGAGTTGCCAGTCTTGAATTTCATTGTACTTGTATAATGACCATAAAGTTGAAAGTTATATCTAAAAAAACATCACACAACACCACAAATTAGAAAACCTAAATGTTAAATGTTAAAACTTTACAAATTAGTGCCATATACTGAAAAAAATCCTGGAGGAGAATGTCCATCCATTAGTTTGTGATCTCAATAACTCAAGCACACTAGGGTTATGCAGCAGGATACGATCTGAACTACACCAGCAATTCGGCCTCTGAATGAAACAAGTTTTGGTGATGGTTTAGACAAAGTCTGAACTGAAATCTGCCTGAGATGCTGCAGCAGGGCCTAAAACAAGCCGTTTAATGCCTGAAAACTTTCCAATGTGACTGAATAAAGACAATTATCCAAATAATGGGCTGAAATTCCTCCCAAGTGATTTGCAAAACTCACTTATTACAAATACTACATTGCAGCTCATCATGACAAATTGTGTTTAGCAAGAATTACTCTTTCCACGTGGGGTGAGGTTGGTTTCAATAATTTTGTTCTCCCTCTTAATAAATGAATCATTTAAAAAACACTCCGTTTACTCAAGCTATATTTAATTAAAAACCAAAAAAAAACATTTTGATGATTGCATATTTATGTGTGAATGTGTGATTTTTTTCCCACAGTACATAACAGATCTGCTAAGGGCTGGAACAAAGCTTTAAATACATTACAAATATTTCAGTGTGAAAACAAGAGTCTGGAAAGGAGGAATAGACATCACTGCCATTTTATTTGGACAACAGTACAATAGACAACTTTATAAAGTATGGGAAAATACAAATAGCTCAAGTTTCACTGATGCCATGAGGCAGCTGATTATGATAAACATTTCAGGTGTTTTTAGTAAAAAGGAAAGGAAATAGAAAAGGCATTTGATCTGAGAGGACACTCGTCGAGTGAAACTACACATTTGCAGGTTAAAGAAAAGACTCAAAAGGCCAAAATGCACTAAATTTCACAAAGTAGGAGGAAAAGCTATGAGACCCACAGGACATAACCAGAAACAAGGCTCAAAAACTTAGCTGATTGTAACACAGGGACAGTTTCACTACATCTCATTTCCACTAATAACAAAAGCAGACTTTAAAGCAAAGCTAGTTATTTTTCAGACAGAGTAGGAACGCAGCTGATGTTTACCAACCAGATGTTTAAAGACTTTCTGTGCAAATATTTATATATATATAAGTAACATATGTATGTAATAACATATGCAAGTCAATAATTCATACAAGCGAGCAGAGGTTTTGGGTATGTCTTGAGGAAACTTTATCAGCTTTAGGGAAACTATTTATATTCTCTAAATGCACTTCTTTTACAGTAGCTCTCCACAGTTCAGAGGTTTGGAGAAGATTGTGAAATATTATCAATAAACATGTTTTATTCACATCAAAACAAGTACATTGCACATCTCAAAGTTAGCCTGTACTGCACTCATCAAAATAATTTCCATTGTTTCATAATGTCCATTTCAGACCGTTTTTCTCACAATTTACTGCTGAGAAACAGGGATAGTGTAAAACGTCGGCTGTAAAATATAAAGCCTTACAAACACGACTGTAGTGTTATCAGTAGACATTACACCAGTGATAACAGTAACGTCCCCCTTGCACCAGTTGGATTCAACCTTGTCCATCTGTTTTCATGTAAAACTGCTCTGTAGTGTAGAAAAATGGCTTACGTATAGTCAGTTTTCTGGGTTTAGAAGTAGTGTTTTTATATTAATAACCAAGACAATGCTTCTGTTTTAAAATACAAACATATCTGTTGTGTTTTTGTTCCGGATTAGTCACATTTCGGACAAAAAACAGGCCAGTAATATGACAGACTCAGCTCCTACTCTCCCTCATCCAGTTCCAAAGAATCTGAATCAAAAGCGATCCTGACGACATGTGGGGTTTATTGTGGCTATTATTCTTTCTGAAGGTCGGACCAGCTGATATTAGGCCGTCAATAATCAAAAATTTCCCAGTACATTTAAGGTTATTTGTCAAATTATGCAGCTTTTTAACGCGTGTCTTTGAGATAAAAAAAAACAGTAAAATACAAATAGTGTTTGGACAGGGGCACTTCTGTTGTTATTCTAAAATGTGTACTTCATGTTAGCTGAACGCTTAAAACCTGCTTTCTGTGTCAGAATACAGGCTCATTTCAATTATCTAAAAAAAAAAGACAGAAAAGTATTTGTATGAACAGGTACAGACTTTAGAGATTGGCACAAAATAGGAGCAGCTGCCACATTCATTGCATGCATATCATGAGCATTCAAGAGAAGCTACATTGTTTATTCTGTACGGAAAATTACCCCCATTCTGCACCTTGAACCTAAACCCCAAGCACTACCGGCATCTGGAAGAGCCGCAGCGTCATTCTTAATCTGCGACAGCCATGAAGCAATCCGAGGTGGCTTTTACGTGAGAATTAAGCACAACATTCATTAACACATTAACAGGAAGAGTTATAATGCACAATAACAGTTAAACTCCCTAAAGACACAGCTCCCCATTTAAATAGCCCAGTAGATTAAAATGAAGCCCGGTGATACCAGCGTGTGTCCAGTGTCACCATCATCGCTGTCACAATGCAAGAGACTTAACATTCGTGTAGAAATGTCTGGAATGTTTCAGTGGAAATGCTGCTCCCTTGATTGTTTAGTCTCCATAAAATGTTTTTTTTTGAGACAGATAAAACCATCTGGTAACAAGCCGACAGGGCTACATCTGCTGAACAATAAGCCCCACGTCATGCATCCATCGGCTTGCTCGTGTGCGCAGATCAACACAATTCATGTGTATTAGTATTATTGTCTTATTGTCCTTTCTATGAGTGACTATCATGTGAAACTTATTCAAATGCCCTAAAGTGAATACTGAAGGAGAGGCTAAGATAAATCTCAATAGTGTTTTCTCGATTGCAGCTATGATTGTTCAAATGATCTAGTGGAAAGGAACAGGAAATGAATGCTCTAAAGTGAACATAAACCTAAACTACATACACAAGAGATTTAAAAATAAAAATAAAAACTCCCTCAAATTGTGAAAAATAAAATGATGAAACTGAGGAGGTTCCTAGTTTTAAAAAAAGGACAGGAAAAAAAGCTGAGTGTAAACCTAAACAAAGCGTGGATACAAAGCCTTCAAGTTCTCCTGAATGAGCATGCTTTGGAGGGGCGGATGGATGTATTTCCACTTCGACAACTATGGGAGTGTTAATTTAACACAGACACATCACTGGCACATGGAGAGATTGAATGGGAGACGAATGCAGACCTGCGTCAAATAGTATTTGCGGTTTAAGGCTGCCAGATGGGCGAGGTTTGGCCAACGCTGTAACTACTGACAGTCACAGAGAAGTACTCAAACTGTGGATTGTAATATGCTGTAAACTCCACCATGGATGCCTAAAACTGAGCAAGAAGTATTTACAAACACTATTTAAGTCAGATCTGATGCACAGAGGAGGGAAACATTAACTGTGGTGCGTTCTCCTTGAGAGATGACACATGTTGTGCAAGCTGGATCCTCCTCGCATCCCAAACCTCGGGGTGAGGTGGTGAGTTTAGCGGAAAAAGCCGAGTTTCTCTCTGAGCCATTCTTCTGTCAGGTCCTCTGTGTTCCTGATCTCAAACACCTGTTTAAAAAAATATAATAATACTTTCAGTAGGATTGAGGGAAAACAGATGCAATTACTGAATACAGAAGGTAACAAATGATCAACTTCGAATTTAACTGATAAACACGGTTTCATTTCATGGATTAAGTTATATTCATAAGATTAGTATAATCTTATTTGTGGGATTGAGTGGCATCTAGTGGCTAAGTTAAATATTGCAACCTGTTCATTAGTTTGTTTCCTGCAGCAATTCCTCTGAATATCGACCAGCTGTTATTGATGCATTAGAGGGAAAAAACCTCCAGCAGTACGGCGCAGTATAAGGGCCAAAATTAAGACTAGTGAAAACTCAGCAGTGGCTACATTCTTGTCACAGGAGGTTACATCCATTTGGAAGTCAGACACTAATCGGATCAGTGATTATTCCTCGCTGAGCAACTGGTGCTGGCAAATGAAAATGCGACCACTCGCTCTACCTCAGTTTTTATTTCGGATTAGCTTTTGCATTGCATTAGCACTGGAGAGGCTAACAACTAGCTTTGCTTGTTCATCGCACACCGTACTCTACACTCATGCTATCTACAGTGGTGGAAAGAAGTTTTCGGACACCCTTAAAAATGTACACAATCACAAATATTTTCAAACTAAAGAATTTTAATGGCTTTTTTCAGTTTTTTTGTGGGTTTTTGCGATGGCTGTAAAAAGAAATTGCATTTTAAGACCTATAAGTGGATCTTTTATTTTGAAGATGTAATTTGAACATATATCTATTGTTTTATTGTTTTTTATTCTTTTGTATGCATCCTATTCTATCTTTTGTTTATATTGTACAGTGCTTTGGTACAATGTTCTTGTTTTAAATGTGCTGAGAAAATGGAACGGATTAGATTTTTTACCAAATGCATGCGGTGTCCGAAAACGTTTTGCCACCACTGTATTAGCAAGGAGATGCTGGTCTTACTGGATGAGAAAGATTGGACATTTCCATTGAGACACTCGCAAGTGTCCCAAAACTGTCTACCAAATCATTACTCTGGATAATAGTTTACAAAACTCAATGAATGAACTGCTGCTTTAGCACATTTCCCCTTTCTATCTAGTCGTAGACTGCTGCTACCACCATTAGCAATTCACCGACTGACAAAGTGTCTCTTAGAAAGGAGTGGTTCGAGACCATTGCCAATTGTTTGAAACTTCAGAAAGTGAGTATTTTCTAAAAATACAGCGAAACACTGCTAACCGACCCTGACAGCAATGTCAATAGTTTTGTATGTACTCATTACAAAAAATCTGTGCTATCAATCTTTACTGAGATCCATTTCATAGCTACAGAGATACTTTACTGAAACTAAGCTTTAAATGTCACTCTATAAAAACACATAGGGACACACAACATGAACCCAACTGGTCCACACAATTCTTTTTATATCCAAACAGGAAAACTAAACGGAAACATTTTCACATTTCGTTAGATTTAACTCGTATGTGGCAGATACTCCAAGGTCTCATGCAGAGCGGCAGGATTCACTAACCTTGGTCAGCTCAACGGTTTGCACCAGCTTGTTTTTGCTTCCTGCATACATCATCTGCTGCTCTGGTCTGCAACCTGCGTCGCACCAACATGCATGACAGCGCGGTCAAGTTTCAAAGAGCTGCTAGAAATGATAATTAAAAGAATTATTAGAGGGAAGGCCTTACCAACTGGACTAGAGAAGATGAAGCACAGCGGATAAGACACGCGTCCATCGTCATGCTGATACTTATAACTGTACACGATGAATGTTCTGCGTGCTAAGGACAGTTCACGTCACAAGAAACCACCTTAAAGCTAAAATATGTTTTATCATTTTACAAATATATAAGCTCACAGTCCCTTATAAAGGTAGGAATGGATTAAATCAATAAATAATGTAGATCAGATCTTCCAATCAAAGGATATCTCGGCTGTCTCTCAGGCAGTTCATCTTTAAGATCATCAGGAGAGATATCCTAAAAGAAAAAAGGTATTATGAACATCAGTTTTATTTGCACTTTTCCTAAAGAATAACTTGTGAACTAAATTCAGCAGCAGCCAGAAAGAGATCAAAACAATCTTAAAGATCAGGTTTACTTCCTTAGATTTATATTCGATTTATGTACGAGACCAAACTTACCTCGTGTTCTTCGTCAAGAATAACAAGCTGCTTGTCTTTATCGATTTTCACTGAAGAATAAAAGAAATGAATATTTAAGTCTTGCCTAAAACAAGAGTGCAGTGGTTTACTGAATAATAATAAAGAAACTGTTTATGTTGGAAATAAATATCCAATATTCCCACAGCAAGTACCCGATCTGCAGAGCGTATGACTTTGAGCCCGAGTCTAAAACAGGCATACACTCCATTTTTATACAGACTTGTTGAATCAAAATATGCTTGAGACACACAAAGTTGTAGCTAGCTTGTACCTAGTAAGCTAAAAGAAGTGATATTCTTCTGAATAAATATGTCTTCTTTAACAAAAAAGCTATGTTAAGAACTGAAAAGAAAACCAAACATGACATTTTGCAGACTAATTAAAGAGAAAAATTAGTGAAAAATAGACTGTCTACAAACAAGATAACCAACTAATACTAATCATGTTTAGATGATAACGCTACTCTCTCTTTAAATGTGCTGGTTGAACCTTCTTCAGTCATGCGCTCCATGTACCTTGGGCTAAACCTATTCCAGTTCATAAGTCAGAAAACCAGAAATTTTCCTTATTCATGTCGAGCACAGGTGTTATGACTGACATTATGATGGTTGTGTTCCTTTCCATGCCTCAGTAAATCTTCCCATGGGACCAGCACATACTTCAGCAGCACTTTCCCATAAATGGAATGAAGCCATCATTAATACACATGTGCATTTCCTGTTATGACATGTCTGCAGTGAAAAAGCTCCATAAACTGCAGCATCACGACTTTTCATGCCATTTTGGATTTTAAGGTTGACTGCACAAGTTGAAATCCCAGCCAATTGAGCGTTCCAGGTGACATTTCACATTGAGATAGAACACAAGTTCTGCCTTCTCACACTCGGACCACAAGTTTCCAAATTTGTTCTTTTCTAGGAGACGCTAGCCAGCTAGAGAGTAATAAAGTACTCCGAGTATGTTTAAATGCTTTAACAAATAGCAAAAATTCAGATGGCACATTATCAGTAAGGTTTAAAGAGAATAAGGTTGGTGACTCACTGACGATGGCCGCATTATTGGTCTCTTTCCGGAAACGGAACTCCCTCAGCTTTTTCACCAGGTCTTCATCCACATCACACACCACCAGTGATTCACTCTGATTAAAACAAAATAAAAAAAGTAAACCATAGACTGTAAAAAATAATATAAACACATTGATACCTCAAATTAAACTTATGAGTAATGTAACTTTTAATATTTTACGGATACTCAGCATTTTAGATTGTGATGTTTTCCATTGTTCTTTATGTGGATAGATGATAAAGAAAATGAGCCAGACTGTTTAAGACATGCGCTGACTTTCCTGCGGTTCAGTCTGCATCCTTTAGTATTTGTTAAAACTGTCCCTGATCCAAGTATGAAAACCTGATACACCTAAAGATAAATGAGTGCCTTGGATTATTTCTGAGAGTAAAATGGACAATTACAATAGGCTAGAAAATACAGTTTAATTGGAAAATGAACAGAAACAATGTTCAGCAGCCCCTCCGCAGATTTTGTAGTACAATAAATAGCAACAATATTACTTTCTGTTTGAGTCCCATATGACCTGGCAGATTTAATCCAGAGAGAAAACAATACACCAGTCTGAAAGGATTTTATTGGTCTAAACCTCCGTCACATCCACGCACAAAATTACATAACCCCACCACAAAGGCATAAACTCTCCAGGAGTCTGAAGACATTATGAAATCTTTAATTACACCTTCCTGAACAGATGGCTGGTGGGAGTCAGGATTTCACTGAGCTCTGCCAGAGATCTTTACAGATTAAGAAAAAACTAGAGCGTCTAAGACTCAGGCCCTTGGAAGAACAGGATGCACGAAGAAAGGACGGGAAACAGGCATGACAATAAAAGCCGGAGGTGGCCACAGGTTTACTTCTGGTTTGCATTCCTCCAGACGCTTGCAACTGGTTGGCCGATTTATCAGCCAATTCATCCAGGAAATCAGAGTTTAACTTTAATAATACCCGTCATATGCGGATAGTAATACTGCAATTACGCCCTAATGCTGCTCGATGATAATAATTGAGTTGTCATGACACGCATTCAAAACCTGATGGGAATAAAACCATGACAAGCGGACTAGCTAACGTTCAGGTAGCTCCCTGAAGCCAGACGTGTTAAAACATGTCACCGTGACCAGCTCCGTCAATACCGCAACAGCAGAATGTCAAGCGGAAGCTCCTCTACAAAATAAAAGGCATTTGCGCTTCTGTCTGAAATCGTTTACACATTGAAGTGACCTTAATAGACTTGCGCTTCCATTTGATTAAAGAAATGTACTCAAACGTAATATGACTGAGTGTTGTGTGCATAAAACGTTGTGTTGTGACGCTTCCTTTAATTTGTTTTGTGTCGATTTTATTCTGAAACAGATCACCGGACAGACTTGACATCGAAACAAACAACAGAGGGTGGAACTAATGCTAGGCTAGTAGGCTAACGTTAGCAAATCTGCGACCTCACTTTTCCCTCAATACTCCCTCAAACTTCCTAATTGTTAAAAGCCAACGACTAGAGTGCAAAGAGATTTAGACCTCACTAGCTAGTTAACAGAATAACTTACCATTGTTGCTGAGTTCGTAAAAAATCCCCTTATGCTGCAGCTGCTGCTCTGAATGGAAGGGACGCTTTGTGTTTTTTTCTCCTTTACTTCGTATTATCTTGTGACTGGTTTGGCCAATCCCATACAAGCGCCCCCTACCTACTTCAAAAGTTGGTCAAATATCTCCCATAATTCCCATAGGCTAATTATATATATATATATAGATAGATAGATAGATAGATAGATAGATAGATAGATAGATAGATAGATAGATAGATAGATAGATAGATAGATAGATAGATAGATAGATAGAGATGTGGATTTTATAATAGGTGTTTAATTTAAACAGCGATTTTACAGATTTCTAAAAGGGGTGTTACTGTAACAAGTTAGTTAAAAAAAACACATCTATTTCTGTTTTTGCTTTATTAAATTTTAATGACATGAAATATATTTGTGATTAGGTTTCTGTGTAGCACTTGTTTCTCTTCTGCTTTTTATTACATACGTACATTTAATTGTTACAGTAATAGCAATGAATGCATCGTTTATATGAGAGTTCTCTCATACGTGCGAATGAGTTTTGCACCGGAACGCGCCCATCCTTCGCACTACGTCATCAGTCAAGCGCGTGTACGTGCTTCCCTTTCAAGAGTTGTAGTTGTGAGAGCAGATCTAACGTTAGCTTCCACTAGTGAACCTCGACAGGCTAACTGGCTGGCTAACTGGTTTCCACTGCTGAATAAATCATCGCTTTTGTTCTCCATCTTTTCAGTCGAGTCCAGCTTCTGACCAGGTAGTATAAAAACTCAGTTTTTCAGCGCATTATCTCTTCGGACACCCCTAAGCAAAAATAAACTAACGTTAAGTACCAGTTAGCTACTGTTAGCTAGTTCGCTAGCCAACTATGTAACATCATTTACTTAAATATGTTAAAACTTCTACCCTCTGCTAAAGTATCGTGTAAAGACAGTGTAATGTCCGTATAGCTTGTTTTAGTTATAATTTGTAATTTGTTAATGTTGAGCAATTTTAACTCTTGCCATAGTGGATTTTGTTGATCACCATCCGAGGATGGAAACATTTGCTCAGCCTTCATGAGACATGCCCACTGTGATTTTTAGCATCTTTTGTTATGTAAGCAGCTGTTATAAGGACTTTAATACTAATAAAGGGTGTTTGTTTTTTGTTTTAGATCATGGCAGATTTCTCGGTGAGTTAAATTTTCTGTTTAATTCTCATCACGTCGTGGTGTTTGTTTTACTGGTACACAAATATCTGCTGTTATAGGTGGACAAAATTACTTTCTCTTTCTCTTTTTTCTGTAGCTTGAAGATGCTTTAGGAGATGACACACCAAGCAAGGTTAATAAGATAGGCAACACGAATCCCAACCCTCCACCTCCTACAAACCCAGGATGGCCTGGCTCAGCCCCAGGAGCCCCCACCCAGCCCTCTGCACCAGCTGACTTTGCTGGCGGATCATCTGGTCCCGGGGCTCCCGGACCGTTCCCGTTCTCCTCAGGTCCTGGAGCTCCAGGGCAATACCCTGGACCTCCTTCAGCACCTGCTGGGTTCCCGGCTGGCCCTGGAATACCTGGACAATATCCGCCTGCACCAGGAGCCCCGGGTCAGTTCCCTTCTGGCCCTGGGGCACCTGGGCAGTTTCCTGGACAATATCCACCTGAAGGAGCTCCAGGACAGCTACCTGGAGGTCCTGCTCCTTACCCATCGGGACCATTTCCTTCTGGTCCTGGAGCACCACCAGGGCCTTATCCAAATGTGCCTTTCCCTGGCAGCCAGGCAGGAGGAGGTAACGGGATGTATGGGCCAGGAGGTCCAGGGACATTCCCCCCTCCAGCTGGCCCTGGCTCTTTCCCTGCGTTCCCTGCTGGAGGGTTTCCCCCAATACCACCCGGGAGCTGGGGACAGCCTGCAGGTGGAGGTTTTCCTCCTGCCCCTGGCCCCTTCGGTCCCGGTCCTGGACCTATGGGTCCATATGGTGGACCTTCTGTTCCTGGAGGCGCTCTGGTGAGTACTAGCATTTTTAAGAAATACTACTTTGCTTGCTTTCAATTCTTTTCCGGTGTATCCCTGTTCTGGTGTGATCTTTGGAGGGTTACTCTGCAGGTGCTGAAGATAAATTGTTCTCTCCCTCTGCAGTTGGGGTGTAGGTGAGGGCTACTTTTCATTTTATTCCTGTATCTTGGCCTCTGCTGGGCTGCAATGCAAAAATAAACCAGAAGCAATATTTGGTCAGAAGTAGTTATCAAAAATTCTATTCTTGTCTTTCAGCCCAGATATAATCCACCATTTTATTGAAAGCAATGAAATCCACTTTTCAGTTGGACAAGGACATCACTTCCAGAGTCAACATGTGGTTTGATTAT
>JAVQJG010261404.1:0-18239 GCA_036024015.1 Craterocephalus amniculus
AATAATAATAATAATAATAATAATAATAATAATAAACATAAGTATAATAATAATAATAATAATATAATAATAATAATAATAATAATAATAAATAAATAATAATAATCATCATCATCATCATCATGATAAACTGAGTTTAACTACTGATGAATTACAGTAAACTGAGTAAAATGTTTGATGGTTACTGAAAGGTTTCCATTCCAGCGAAGTTTGATGAGATGGGGCCACATGAAGGCACATGAGGTTCTCTCAGCCTTGCCCCAATGAGCCAATGAGAGTCCAGTATGAGTGAGCCTCCTCTTGCCACTAAACACTAACATATGGGCCTCAGAGTTTTCTAGAAAATGAGGCTGTAACTTTTAACGTGTGCAAGCAAACAGTCTGAATCCCTCTGCAGAATAAATTTGGGGAACATTTATATCTATATCTAATTTCTTCCATTAGCTATGAAACATATTGTATTGCATTATGAACTCAAAGAAAACTCCATTTGTTAATGATGTTTATAAGCAATGTGATGTAAAACTTACAAATTGAATCATTTAGATAGATATCTTTCTATGATATTTTTAAATTAACCTACGTTGGGCTTTCATGTTTTTTTTCATGTAATCATAGTATAACAGCAAATCTGTTCTTGCACTGAACATCAGAGTCTCTCTTCCACCAATACCAGCCCCTCCTCGGTGGGAGTTGGTGTCAAACTTTCTGCTCAGCTTTTAAATTCCGTGCTTTTCTGAAGGTTTCATTCAGTCAGATCAGGTGACCGGGAGCAAGATGGTGAGTTATCATTTACTAATGAAAACCTTCATTATTCTATCTTTTACTTTAACCTGTCATAATGAGACTTGGGATGCATGTGTTAATGTTGTTCGGTTTATCAAATTTCTTTGTTTGTCATTTCTTATGTGTGTGTGTTTTTTTCCATTGTAGACCACATACACAGACAAGGGTGAAAAGGTAAAGAACTGCCTCTGCATATGTTTTCCTTAAAAGATACAAAGAAATCTTTTAACAGTGATTCACATGAATTTTCTCTTGTCTTTAGCACGAGCAGGGCAGGTTCCTCTGCTTTGATCATTTAACTTTCTGGGTTGGAAATGCAAAGCAGGTAAGATAACTCATAACTTCCTGCTGTTATAGATGGGAATGTTTATCTTTTCCAGAGGGGAATGCATGCATTATACTATTCCAACACAATTTACTAATTAACCCACTTCCAGAAGCGACAGCCTGCATTGCATGTGAATCAATCACCAGTAGATGGTGCTAGCACACAGATTAGAAAACCAAACTATTTCAGCTGATTGTAACATTGAAATATACTTTTATCTAACTTTTAATTTCTTCGGAGTAAAAGAAATTGTGTCCGACAGGCTGCATCCTATTACTGTAACAAGCTTGGATTTGAGCCGCTGGCTTACAGAGGTTTGGAGACAGGCAGCCGTGAAGTTGTGTCCCATGTGGTCAAGCAAGGCAAGGTGATCTGAGACAAGCTTACATGAAAGAAGAACAGTTATATCTTTAAAGAATTAATTTATATCAGACTCAGCTAACATATTTGCATTGTTTTGACCCTCCCCCTGTTTTCACTATATTCCACAGATCATTTATGTGTTCGCATCTGCCCTCAATCCTGGAAACAAAGGTACAGCATTAAGCAAATATCCAGTCACCTGACATTTAAGATTATAATTATTTCAGTTATGACTTGGTTTTTATTAACAATTGTTTGATAAAGCACAACATGCAATAATAAGATCATAGTTTAGGGAACCTTTCCTTCTCAGTATGAACGTTTCATAAAGATATGAAGTGGAATAACTGCACCTTCATGGTCATTTAAACCAAGTACTAATGAGGACATGACTGGAAACGTGCTGTTCTCATGGGCTTTGGGTGAAAGTTTTGGTAGTGACAAGTTAAAGTAGTTCTTTAAGTGAGCATGGGATGGGAAGTTTCAGACTTTGTGTGACTCAAGCAAATGTCTATTCTCAGAGATGGGAGATCACCTGGTGAAGCATGGGGATGGAGTGAAAGACATTGCATTTACAGTGGAGGACTGTGATTACCTGGTTGAGGTAAGCAGCAGGTTTAACCAAAGTTAAAAGTTTTTAAACTTAAGCTCACTTTTAACGGATAATTTAATCACATCCAATAAATGTGAACATGAATGTTGTCGCTTTTTTATGCATCACCGCATCTTCCATTCACAGAAAGCTTGTGAGCGCGGGGCGGTTATCATAAAGGAGCCCCACATTCTGGAGGACAAGTACGGCAAAGTCAGGCTGGCCGTGCTTCAGACGGTATAAGAGATCATTAAGATTTTTATTCAGTTTAAATTACAGCTGCCTGAAATAACAGATTTGTGATTTTGTTTTTTGCAGTACGGTGACACAACTCACACATTTGTGGAGAGATCAGGTTACAATGGGTTGTTTCTGCCCGGTTTCCACCCCCCCCTTTTCAAGGATCCTTTCTTAGCCAAATTGTGAGAGAACATGCATATCAAATAACAGCACACATTTCTGAATGATATCTGATTAATGTTAGTGTGTATGTGTGTGTGGTTTACATTCCTCCTTGAATGCAGGCCAAGTGGAAAACTGAACTTCATCGATCATGTTGTTGGAAACCAGCCAGATGATGAGATGGTACCAGTGGTCGAATGGTAATGAACTCTCAAATTTAATCTGTGCATCAACAATCTGGCCGTTATGATCATTGAGCTGGCTGTGATCTGCAGAAAAACACGTCAGGGGCGTGGATGAAAGGAGGAGTTTCAGGATGTGTGATTCTTACATAACTTATTTTTGGCACAAGTCAGTGATCAGCATGACTTTGCAGTTTTAAGAGGGGCTTCAGTGGTTGTTCACATCTGGAACTGGTTTCCACCACATTCTACCGAATAAGGCATGACAAGGTGAAACAAGGCAGTTCTCTCAGGGTGCATGCCCATTGGCTAATCCAAGAAAGAGGATTGTAACCTATAGGTTGCCAGTTTTAGCTGTTAAGGAAATTAGGGGACATGCTCTCTTGTTCAGGTTCTATAGGCTGTCCTTTGTTTAGGAGTAGGACAACGTATTGCAGATGCAAGGCAAAAGAAAAAACCTGAGCATAATTTAAAATTAGTAAGTAAAACAAAAGGTTCTTCAGAATTTCTTCCTGCCCTTTGTAAGGACCCTTGAGATGATGTTTTATTGTAAAGAGTTTTGAGTTGAGTGTAAGATATAAAACACACCTCTCTGCCTCTTTATATGGGGTTATTAAACAGGTATCGAAGGAACCTCCTGTTTCACCGCTTCTGGTCGGTGGATGACAAACAGCTTCAGACAGAGTTCAGCGCCCTGCGCTCCATTGTGGTGGCAAACTATGAAGAGACCGTAAAGATGCCCATCAATGAGCCAGCCTTGGGGAAGAGAAAGTCTCAGATCCAGGCAAGCGTTTAGAGTCTGATCAGTATAACCGGAATAGTGTTCAGTAGAAAAAAAAGGGCTTTGGATTAAAAGTGTTCTCTTGATTTTTTATTAACATACAGGAATATGTTGAATACTACGGAGGTCCAGGAGTGCAGCATATTGCCATGAACACATCAGACATCATCACTGCAGTAAGACTACAAACATTTCTTTCCTTTTTAGGATGAATTATGAGAGGGAACTACATTTAAAGATCTGATCGATGCCTTTTATGCAGATTCGTAACCTGAAGGAGCGTGGGATGGAGTTTATGTCTGTACCAGACACCTACTATGACCAGCTGAGGGAGAATTTAAAGAACTCCAAGGTCAAAATCTCAGAGGATCTCAATGTCCTTCAGGTCAGAGTTACAGCCACATTTAAACACATTTAGGCAACTTATGTCAAATGATCCTGATGCTTAGAACATAAATACGGACCTTAATACCCAGGAGCTTCAGAGTCCATGGAGCTTATTGTTTTTACACCATCAGCTGTGATATATGGGACTCTGAATCCACTATGATCTTGTATCTTGTATCAGGAGCTAAAGATCCTGGTGGACTATGATGACAACGGTTATCTACTTCAGATCTTCACCAAGCCAGTTCAGGATCGCCCCACAGTGTTCTTAGAAGTCATTCAGAGACACAATCACCAGGTGAGAGAAGCCCTGTATTCAGCATATGAATGTAATAACATGTGTTCCACACCGAGGTTTAGTTTGCTGCATTTTTATTAACTTATTTTCACATTTTATTTACAGGGATTTGGTGCAGGAAACTTCAAGTCTCTTTTTGAGGCTATTGAAGCAGACCAGCACGCTAGAGGAAATCTGACCATCCTAACACCAAATGGAGTTTCAAAGAATATGTGAACCAGCTGATATATTCACCTTACAGTTCCAACCCTCAATAATCAATCACTACAAAAGTCACTGTCTCCTCAGGGTCTCATTTCTGTGCTTTGTCAGTACTCTCATACTATGATCTACACAGTAAGAATATCCAAATTAAGTATAATAACCTTTATTTTTCCTGCAATTTAATCATTTTCTTATTTCCTCTAGTTTACTGGTAATCATGTTATGAGTTTGTATCAATTATCAAGACAACATGACAAGTTAACAGTAATAATGCAGTTTTCTTCTTATAAAACTTAAACAGAAAAATATCTTAACCAGCTTGACTCAAGCAAAAGACAATAAAAGCTCTCATTAATGAAAACATTTAACTATTGTTTGGAAATTTCCCAGTAATAGGACACTTAGTACAGTAACTGAAATGTCTGTATTTCTGTTTATTGTTTAAATAAATACTTTACATGTCTCCGATATGAACTGTTATGTGGCCAGTGCTTTGAAATATTTGAAGGGTTTTTATTCCCACATGGTACATTATCTTTCCAAACCTAGTGTTAATAAAAAATAAAAAAAAAGAATGATCCAAACGCTTGGTTCCTTTCATAACTGAAGTGCACTTAACAATAGTTTATTAAGTCATGATTCAAGAGATGTCACATCTGCAGTGCATTCATGACTTCCTATAAAGGCTCCAGATACTGACTGTACAGTTTTGAACAGAAACAAATAATGTTTTGGCTGCACAGTACTTAAGGCCACTGACTGCTGGACCAATAAGTCAGCTTCAGTCAGCATTAGTTTAATGATCCTCTGCAGCTATCAGCCCCACACAAACAGGGAATCTTTGTTTCTTCAATGGGGAACTTGTAGTCATATGTAATCTCTTCATTGATACCTATTGGCTGCCGGGAATAAATCACTATCTTCTTCTGAGACTCCACAGTGATGATCTTTGCATAGCAGTTGGGCTGTGAGACAAAAATCCACAGATACAGATGATTTAATCTTGAAGGTATGGGTATATATTAATAATTTGTTGTATTCAGAATCACTTTAGCACAACCAGTTTATACTCACATTGCAGCTGTGGTTGATGAACCTGGCTAAGTTTCCACATTTAGTGGCATCAATGATGGTGTCCTGATCAACACGAAACAAATAGCTGCTTCCAATGCCCTCCTCCTCATATTTCTGCTCTCTCATGTCGGCGATAACCTGAGAACAAAGGAAGCCATCATGCCTGTTCATGTGTGATGCTCGTCATCATTACTGTGCTGATGCAAACTCCTGGAAAGTTCAGAGGATAACCAGAAAATCCAGGAGGAACTATTTGGAGCCCCTCCTTCAAATATATTGTTGAAGGAGGGATTTGCATATGTATTTATTTCTAAATCATAAGTTTTTGTTAGCTTTACCTGTCTGATGATTTGGCCAACATATTCAATCACCATCTCCTCTGCTGCTATAGGCTCCATGGCAAACAGGCCCCACTCATGGATGTGACTCCGGCTGAAACAGATCCTCTTCCTTCGGAACTAGGGCCAAAAAAATATAAAGAGATTTACACCAGAATGAAATATAATATCTGTGTAAACAATACTGATGTCATACAAGAAGCGTTCTTGTTTATGTTATCAAAGAATATCTCAAACAATACACTCACTGCCTTATTTTCTGTTTAGGTAAATAAAATAAGTGCTTGAAATGAAATAACTGTTTTCAGCGCCTTTTCCTAACTGTGTGCAGGTGTCTATATTTCTAATGACTTACCTTCAGCTGGTTGAACTTGACCAGGTCACTATCACAGCTAAATGAGGACAGCAGGCGGCGCTGTTCAGACCTGAAGTCAGATCCAGCACGCTGTGAGGACTGCAGGGACGGGATGCATGTTCCCTGCTGAAAAAATAAAATAAAATGTTTGACGCTGTATGAAATAAAGTGAACTATAGTTTATAAAAAATACAGTTTCGTCCCTTCTCCTGAATACCTGAGCATTAGTATACGTTGGATTGGTACTCAGTTTTAATTTCATTTTATCCTTCCTGCTAATCATGTAAAACCCTTCACTGCGAGCAGAGCCGGTTCTGTGGACTGGCTGCCAGGACTTGTTCTCCTCATTCCTCTCTGCTGGGATCATAGTCAGTGAGTGGCAATTAAGGAAGTTAAGCACAGAACATGACTTACAAAGCTGTGTGCCTTTCAAGTTATATTTCAAGCAACCTACAAGAGTGGCAGACTTCATAAGATGATACAGGCTTAACAGTTTAATTGAAGCAGATATTGAGATAATTTTTAAAAAGGATATTTGAAATTTTAGATTTACTCTCATTAATGCATGAAATACTCTACAAATAAGATAATGACACCAATTCAGCCATTATAACTTAATTCAGTGGCTGCAAATGATCAGCATGAACGTTAATGTGAAGCTCTGCTAAAAGGATATGAGGGTGGGGTATCCATAGTGTGTCTCTGAGCCACCCGGTGGCATTATCCTGCTCCTGCAGGTGTTCATAGGCACATTTCAGAAGTCTGGCATCTTCTTCATCCAGGCCCTTCTTCCAGACACTATGAAGGATTTTCCATTCCTGGAAGAGTGAACGCCAGCGGTGAGGGCGACTGCTACGACATAGGAAACGGCTGATCCTTTTGAGCGATCTCTGCCTTCTTTTCCGCTTCAGTCTCCTCCACAACTTTTTCCTCTGTAGAAATTTCTCCTCATCCAAAAGGTTGGGCATGTTCTCCAGTCTCTGCAAGGGCTTCGTTCTCATCCCTGAACTGATAACTACATCGGCACCTTCATAAGTGTCAGATTCACAGTCGCTGTATGAAGAGGAGATGGTGATGGGAGAACTTCTGAGGAAGTTAGCTGACAAAGGCTCTGAATATGTCATTGCTTGGGTTTTCCTCTTGTGGATAATGGCTCTTCGGGGTAAGATTATTTCTCTTCCAGGAGTCTTAGGAGGTGTGACATATGGATTGCTTGATGGTTGCGAAACGCATGGGGGGCTGCTGAGAAGTGGACTCGCTGTGCTACACTCTAACATTGTCATCCCTTTGCCAGGAGTTGGAGGAGCTCTTCCAGAGCTGTAGTATAAGGTCCTTCTTTCCTCCTTCCCAGGAGATCTGGGTAGATCCACGTGTAATGGGAGGGGGGGCGGCAAGAAATTAGGGGGAGCCTGAAGAAAGTCTCTGCACTCTGGAGAGAGGGAGCTGACATCATTGGCTTCATCTGAGTCTGCACTTATAAGTTCAGCTTCAATCCCCTTGCCTGGCGTTGGCGGCCGCTCCACTAGAGGAGAGGTCGGCTTACTTTTAACTAGAATATCCGGGTCACTGTCCACCAGGCACCCAGTTGGAGTGAGAGGCCTCATGCTATTGTTTATGTCCTCTAGAGACTCTGCTGTCCATTCAGGGCTCCCCAACTCCATATCAAGGCCTGGCTCTACAGGGAAACAGATCAGAAACAGGTCATTGTTTTCATGAAATAGCAAAATATATATACTAATTTCAACATTTGATGCATTTTCAATATTATAATGCGAATAAAATATGAGCAAACACTACATATATGCAAGTAATCTGCACCAAATAATATCTGTAAATATAGAACAATTTGGATAACTGTAAATGTGCTTTTGATTGACATAAACAAAAATAAAATTAAATCAGTCTACAGGTATACAACACATCGAATAACTTACCTGCAAATCCTATAGGTGAGGTAGGCTGCAGGTCCTGGATTTCTCTAAGCTGGAGCTCCATCATAGTATCCATGCTGCAGACTTGTGGACAGGATGCATGGCTCTGTTCTGCTTGTTCCCTCTGGTGCAGATCTAACCAGTCTTGCAGGTCTAGATCCACCTGAGCACCGGGGGTCAGAGGAGCTGAAGGGGTTAGCGGGGGCTCAAGCTCTTCATCGGATGATAGCACGATACACTCTTCACTGTTATCACTACGGTCTTCCTCCTTGTCATCTCTGTCGCTGAGGTCAGAGAGTGAGCTTTTGAAGCTTTCTGAGGAGAACGAATCAGAGGAATCCATGTCTGATGAGTACTCGCTGTCATCAGAGGACCTTCTCCCGGAAAGAATCGCTGTAATTCATGAAAGAAACAAAGTGTTTTTAGGAGTTTACAGTAATGCATACTGTCCAGCATTGTTACGACCATTTAACATATGGTACCTTTGTCAAAGCACGGTTCTCTGTCAGCACTTTGACAGATGACAGCATCTTCATCCTCCATCTTATCTTGTGTGATTGTGTTTTCTTCACATCGCTGATTAGCATCATCTCCTTCTTGAGGACGGTCTTTCTCAAGCTAATTAAACCATCAATTATAATAGTCAGTCCCAGAAAAGCCCAACTCTGCCGTTCAAATCATTGATACCACACTAGAATTTTTTCATTTATGATATTTATTCTTTTCTAGCATTTACCGGGATCTGAAGCTCAGCACCAAGTGGTTCGACTGCCTCCACTGACTCTGATATCAGACTGTTAACTTTAAGTTTATCCTCTTCTTCTTTTCCTTCATCGCTATCACTGTCCAGCTCTAGTGGTCTTGTGTGCCTGCGTTTGGTTTTCGCAGGTGTAGATCTCCCCAAATCGTCTCCATGTTTCACATCTAAAGCTAAACGGAAAAGCAGCAACACTGCGTGAGCTAAAGTCTGCAGGACAGTTAACATGATGTAAGAATTTAATGCATCAAAATAACTGACCAGTGATTTCAGCCGCAAAGCTTAATATGCTTTCAGCTTCTGTTCGTTTCCGTTTCACCTGTGACATAATGTAAACAATTTATTCAAAGCTGCTAACATCACATTAAGATAAGCATCACTGAGCAGTAAAATCCTCTCTGGAATATTTTACCCTGAAGGAAGGCAGCGGGGGTTTTTCGCTCCCTCTTTTGATGCGACTGAGGGGATTTGTGAGTTGGTTACTCTCCCCAACACTTGGCGTTCCACTTTTCAAAGGAGAAACTTGCGCCTTGAGTGAATAAAATTACAGTTATATGGGGAAAAACACAACTATACAAGTGCATTTCCATTTACCAATGAAGAAGAAGTCATTCAACCAATTATGACGTGAGAAAAAAGACAAACAACTAACCTTTGCCTTCTTCTCCTGACAATCCCACCAGGTCTCAAATGCCTTGAAAGCAACCCCTTCAATCATTCTACGAGTAATATCCTTCTTTATGATCACTTTCAGCTCATCCAAGAGCTCCTCTAAAACGTTCTCTGCCGTGATCTTATGGGGGTTTTCCTGTACTGGTGTGTAGTCTGGTGGTGGCACAAAAGGGTTAAAGGTAGGAAAAGGTGGAGCGGGCCACGGCGGTCGAGGGAATGAAAACGGTGCGCTTGGAGGATTCTGCTTGTCTGCAGAGGCTGGAAGTTGCATGGATAAAGGGTACGAGTGCACAGGAGGTGGAACAGGAGGTGGCATGATTAAGAGTGGAGGAGGTACCAGAAAAGTTGGTGGAGGAGGAAGGGAAGCAGGAGGTGGGATAGGAGGAGGGGGAACGGGGATGCCCAGAGGTGGTATCCAACCTGGAGGCGGGATGGGAATGGTGCCATTTGGTAGGCGAGGTGGGACGGCTGGGATTGAGGGGGTGAAGGGGGGAATGGGGAAAGGGGTCGGAAGAGGATTTGAACACCCCACTGTAACAATGGGAGCAGCTTTGGGGGGAGCGTGATGAAAGGGTGGTTTGAGAAAAGCGATGTCTTTTGTTGGTGTCGGTGTTTTATTTGGAACCTCCATGTCTTCATCAGTTGTTTGATGCTCCTAAGTAAAACATAAAATGAGTCAAAATGAATGAAATGGTGGGGGGAAATAAGTAAATAGCACAGGAAAGCACAGAATAACCCCTTTTACTGTTCTCACAATGTCTGAGACAGATATCGGCGAGGAATTACCTGTGAGTTTGATAGGAGCCGAGGTCTTGCTCCATCCTTTTCTCTGTATATATGAGCCCTGTCACAATACGGTAACTCAGATGGAGTGTGAGTCCTCAAGTTCTCCGTAAGAAACAAAACAGCTTGATTAGTTTCATCTTCTTCACTTTGGGTGAGCGGTGCTGAACCGGCATTTACTCCATCCTGGCTGTTTGTAAAGGATCCACAGGAGGGTGAGGTGAAAAACTGAGGATTATCAGAGAAGGTGTCATTAAGAGTGGGGCAAGGTGAAGCTGGATTGTCCTGAAAATGCACATCAGCCTCCAAAGGCCTTTCCCCAATATATGTGACATCAGTAATATGACTGTTGATTAGCAAACTTTCAATGCGGGAGTCCAAACTCTCCACCTCTGGCTGGTCATTGTGTGGAGAGACTGCTAGAGTTTGCTGCTCATCTGTGAAATTAATGCTCAGGATGCTCAAAGAGTTGCAGTTTTGAGGTAAAAGTGTAAAATCAGAGTCATCAGCTGCTCCAGTCTCCTGGATTGGGGAAGCAAGATCACAAGGAGACTCTTTATTCATAGATGATGCATTGTGACTCCACAGCGAAAGCTGTTGGCTCCCGGTTTGTTTCTGTGACAAGGTGGAGACCAGAGGGTTTGGCTGACAATGCTTCAAAATTAAGTTCAGGTTTGGAGCTTGGCTAGGTCTCCGGAGATGTCTTGCAGAGTCACGCCGGCATACCTCTTGCCTTGAAGGTTTGTGAACACTGTATGTAGATGGCTCCCCCTGGACCGGAGTCGCCTGAAGACTGGAGTAGCAGGAGTCCAGTGAGAGAGGAGTCGCTGTCAGGCAGGGAGTGCGGGGGGTTCCCTGCGATTGTGGAGTAAACCTGAAACTGCAAGGCGTATCCTGCCAAATGCTGGAGTAAGCTGTGTCCAGAGAGAAGGGTGTTGCAATGCTGGCAGGGCTGGAGACACTTCCCCGCCGCTGCCTCTCGCTCGTGTCCTACAAGAGATTAAAAGTACAGAGGAAAAAATTTCAAACAAAAACATTCAGTAACTAGATTTTGAATTAGGGTATTTTTTTCACTTGAAATTTTAGTTATGTTGTTATTTTTATACATATTTAACACTTTATGTATTTTACCATCGTTTGTTGTAAAAAGCAGAAAAGAAATTAAAGCCTTTCTTCCAATTTATTGCACTTTTTCAGTATGGTAGAAGTATTGTTATTGGTACTCGGTATAGGCAAGAACTCAGATTCAAGTATCAGTATCGTATCGGTTTGGTAAAAAGTGGTAGGCTCTTGTTGCATCCCTATTCTGAATAATAAAAATGCACTTTCACTAAAGTTTTAAAGCATTATAATAACCTATTTTTCATGCTTACCAGCAAATTGTCAGCTAAGCCTTGAAGAGTCTGCTCACTGCTTCCCACTGGTAACGTCCAGGGAGTATAAAGGCCACTGAAGAGGAGCTGGAGATACCGCGACCGATTTTCACCTGAGGAGAACCATTGAATTAATTACTTAAGCCCACCATATAAAAATTTTCACTTTAGTAAATTGAAAAAAAATCTCTTACCTTTTGGATCGATTTCCACATGAATGACATTTCCCATCACAGATGTGTGATGGAGGTGCTGCACCGCATCTTTTGCAGCCCTCACCGTTTCAAAGACAACTTTCGCAATCCCTGCATGCTTCTTATTTTTGGGATTGTAAAATACTTCCACTTCTTCGATGTTCCCGTATTTTTCACACATATTAGTGAGGAAGCTCTCCCTTACATTGTCATTTAACCTGAAAAAAGTCACTTCTTTGGGAGGAACAGGACCAACATACCATTCATCGACCTGGAAAGAGTTGAAGAAACATTTATTACCGTTTAATTATATTATAAGTTAACATACAAATATACATTACAATAATAGTAAAACCTTGAATTTTGGAACCAAAAGATCAGTCTTGTTGTTTTTGCTCCACAGGCGGCAGATGCGGGGATCTCTGACTGTGTCAACAGGAAACAGTCCTAAATCATCCACCTGTTAAAGAAAACCTTTTTAGAATGAAAAATACACTATGCGGTTGTTTAAACTACACTATATCACACTACACGTGAACGTATTGTATAACAAGTGAATTAGTGAAAGGATATCTAAAAATACTCACAGGTATATTAAAAAAGTGTCCATCAAAGCGGTACACTTTGTATAGTCCTTTTGTCAGTGCAGGATCAATAATCAACTTGCAACTTTTCCAGTTCTGAGAAGGCGTGTTTTTCTCCGTCCTTTGTTTTTCGCTTTCCATCACATTTATCAAAACCTATAAATACAATAAAACACTGACCATATGCTGCCACACGAAATGTAGCTGCAAGCTAGCTGAAATTAGTCCTCTCCAAGAGGTTAACACGCCCCAACAGGTGATGGAGAGCATCACCTGTATCCTTATTTGAAAGATAACAAACTGTAAACTTAAACATACACAAGCCATTTTAGTAAAGAAAACATCCGCGTTTCTTTTCCCGCTTACCTGTACTGAACTTTTATCCTTTGAAGGGGTAGCATTGTGGCAAAGCTGTGGAAATTGTCGGTGTTTTTTTCTGTTCGTCGCCGCAGCTCGGATAATGGATTCATCCGCTAGCAGGCAGCGATGTACTGTAATGTAGATCCTTCGCGAATGCGGAAGAACATCAAAAATTGGATGGAAGGTGACTTAACAAGTGACAGAGGAAAAAGTTTTTGTTTCCATCTTTAGATTTCAAACCCAGGAATCCTTTGTCAGTAACTTCTTCATTAGATGCGACTCAATAAAAATGCAGAGGCCAAAACTATTATGTCATTCAATCTTGGAATTATCCTGATATGTCAATAGGCTGTAACAAAACCTTGGATGTAATGAATGGTTAACAATAATAATAATAATAATAATAATAATAATAATAATAATAATAATAATAATAATAAAAACTCATTGGAAGGGGGGAGGGGTTAAAATTCAGTTGGAAAATCTGAAATGTGTACAGACACAATTTCAAACTACATAATTAAATTTAATATATGACATTGATAGTTAACAATCAGTCTTGTTCTACAGGATAAAAATGTGGAAAATATATCAAACCACCCAGGTTGGTTTTAGCAAAAAAGTGCAAAAGCTGAAGTGTGATGAGGATGCATTGGTGTCATTGGTAGGCTATTAACAGTTTGCATATGTGTTACACTCCCAACTGATGCAGAGGCGTAACCTATATTAGAATTCTATAGAGACATCTGCTACCATGAAGATGACACGAGTTTATGGTAATTTCTGCATCACTTCATTAATTAAGTGAATGGTGTGCCTGCAGCCCAGAACTATGGTGTATCACAAAGAGGAAACCGGACAACCACTGACTCTTGAGAAGCTTAAATTTTGTATTTAGAAAATTAGTATTTTTATTGAAAACTTTAAAAAGTTAAGATAACAAGTCATGTAAAAAGACTGGGGAAAATGCCTCTATCCCAGCTTTTTTCAGGTTGCAGATGCAATAAAAACTTTTAGAGTTTATTTTCTTAATTTTTCTTTTTTTTTTGCAATAATTTAATTTATTTGTAAAGTTGCCCTACAAACATTTTCAAATGAGGCTTCAATAGAATGTCAAATTACAGGTTCAATATTTTTAAAAGAAAGTGCATTAACATTTTGTAAGTTTCCTGGAAATGAGGTTTATTCATGCTCAATGTCAAAAAGACAATAAAAATGTTTAGTATAATGATGAATTATTTGGTTGTACTTTAGGATGTCAATTTTCAAGAAGTCATTGCAGCTGCCTTGACTATGCTAGTAAAAGATTAAGATTTCCTTCTTCCTTTTTCCTTCCTCCAACTGCAGTCACATTTTCTGTTTATCTCTGGATAGTTTCTGTACTATTTACAGTTTTACACTGACAGAGCCAGCACTCACTGGAGGCACCCTTTCCTTTTTGTCTTATAATAAATACAATATGCAGAAAGTATCAGGGTCAAGAGGAGGAAGCAGCCAGTTGGAAAAGATTGCAATTGTCATTTCAAGAGACATGATTTCTGGAAAACTGGTCTTTCCAGAGATAAACAGACATTAAGGTTAAATTATTTAAGCCAGTTGTTTTACAGTATTTTGGGGAATATTTTGTCTGGGATGGACAAGAATTGTTAGGTGTGGAGAAAACAACAGTTCTGATTACACTGATGTGTAACTACAAAAATCCCCTTGAATAATTCAGTATTTTTTGCCCTCCCTTGCCTGAAAAATCTAAACCCTGACAGTGTTTTTTAAAAGATCATATGAAACCAGTCTTAGGTTTTGTTGCACTACATACATTTAGAGTTTCTTCTTCAAAGTCACAGAGAGGGGAGTTTCTACACTTGCCCTCCTTTTTTGCATGCTTACTATCAAGAAACAAATCATTTCCAATTTGATTTTATCCTCAAACTATAAACAGAATTGTCATTTGACATTATTGCTGCAAGCATCATTGTTGTTTAAAACCACACAGAAGTAAATCTTTCAAGATTTAATGAAAACTCACCCTAAACTGTGCTTTGATACATGCAGTAACAAACTCTTGAGACTAAAAAAAGAACAAAATCATAATTTCTTCACTTGCCTAAGATCATATCTGAAGAAAAGTGTAAACAATCTTCCTAAATAAACCTTTGTGCCACAACCACCTGTCCAAGTCTACACGAACAGAAGTAAAGAACAATTTTTATAGACTATTTGCTACAAGAAATCATAATCTCTTATTACTTGTTACATGCTGCAGAGATATTATCTGTCCTTGACAATGTCCCTAATAATTTGTCCTGCAGGATTGCTGTATTACTATTATTCAGTAGGAATGCGTAGAGACTGGGTAATACAGACAAAGCTGATGCTCCATACAGTCACAGGAACTCATTATAAACAGAAAATCCATTCAAATAACATGTGGAGCCTGAGTAAAAATGTTTTATTTCAAATAATTTAAACTTCATGTTGTGAAATAATACAAAGTGGGATTCATAATACACTGACTGAAAATTCTGCCATGAAACTATTTCATCTCCCAATGTTACAGTGAATCCACAAAAGAAAGTGGTCAAACCCAAGTAAAACAACTCAGCAACAAGACATACTGTAAAATAGCATAAACTATATTTAACATAAAAAAAACAAAAAAAAAAACATGTAACCTGCTCAAGCTTGTAAACTACTAGAAGAAAAGTGCAAAACATACTAACTTTACTTTCACTTCAATAACTTCACAAACACTTTCAGTACCGTCATGCATTATTATAATTGCTCAACAACACTTTTGCAAGAGCTCGTGAAATTCTGTGGGTTTACAGGATATGAGTTAAACAGGAGCAATGCTAATCCATACTGATACTCCTTTTTCAGAAAAAGGATAAATGAGTCTTTAACACATGCACAAGGTTAAAGTGCTGCCCCAAATAACTCATTTTGATTCACAGTGATGCCATTTATGAAAATATCTGCATTGCGTAAATTTACTCTCTCACTGAAATATGTTTTGCGGGTCTTTTGTTGCCACTGACTGCACACAATGTCGGATTTTAACACCAATATATGTTTTATCAGACACTAAATGCTTTTGCTTAATATTTAATTTTGCTCATGTATGCAAGCTTTTGGTTCTCATTGTGATCATGGAAATCGTCAAATGTAAACAAACCACAGCACTAAGTCAGGTAAATTTAAAAAAGGATATATTTGCTCTCATAATACAAAAGAAAAAAATGCTTAAATAACCAGAGAGCCTAAGCTCTTTTGAGAGCAACAGATTAACCGACAACCTGAATATTTGGTGAAGTTATGGAACATGAAAAATCTATAAGAGAACCGACCCAAAACATGCAGCTCAACATAATTTCAAAACATAACCCTTTTAACCCAACGATGGCCATAAAAAACAAAGCTTTTTTAAGAAAATGTTGATGTAAGTGCTGCTGAATGTCCTTGCTGTTCAATGCTCGCTGGTTACAATGAGGGGAAATGGACAGCCGCCTTCAGGTCATCATTCTCCACCCTGTGGTCCAGCTGATTTTGGAGTCGGATGACCTGTTCAAGCTCTAGAATCTGCCGGTCTGTTTTATGACTGACAAGTGTGCGGTAAAAGTGTACGGCGAACACAATAAAAACAAGTCCGAACGGCACCATGATGCAGGTGGAAGCGATGGCTGCCGCCTCTCCAGGACTTATGGTGCTATTATCTTTTTTCTTGTCGCTTTTGAGAGGTAAGAACTTGACCCAGCACAGCAGCATCACCTCAGTTAAGAATAGGAGCGTGCCAATTACTGTGGAGAAAGCCCAGGCCAGTTCAATGTGGCGGTGCATGCGCTCGTGAGGGGACTCGTTCACAGAGTTGAGATTATGAACATTGCTGACAGCCTCCAGATTGGGAAGGATACAGGTGCTGATCATGAGAGCAAAGAGATGCACAGCAACCAGAACTGTGGTACAGGCACTGAAGGCTATCAGCAGTCCTGGAGGATAATCAAACTCAGACTCTAGCTGTACCTCCACCATGGCAACCTGGAAAAATAAATAACAAAAGGGGCTGTTATAGACTTGCAACACTACTTGCATGTAGGCTACATTCATAAGATATCTTTTCTGATAGTGACTCTGGAGTGTCTACAATTTTCCAGGAGTCTCAGAGAAATGATTACAGTACAGAATTTGCCATTTTAATGTCATTATCTTGGGGTTAAACGTTTATTATATTGCTATTAAGAGATCTAAAGCAGGTTTTTGCTAATAATTGATCAATTTACCTCAATAGCTCAAGAATCACTTTTTTTCTTCAGAAAAGGTAAATCCAACTGTCATGGGAAAATAAGCTCAGTTTTCTTAAGATCACAGCAATATTCACAGATAGAATCTCAGGATTAGGACGTGGATGTATGAGAAACACTATTAAAGATAAAGACTACTGAGGAATTGCTAGAAACTAGTGTATGAAAAAAAATGCTACACTGGGAGTGAGTATAATATGTCATGAGTATAAAACCTCTGCCCAACTAAGATGTATTTGTGGCTGCTCTTCATCAGGTCATGACTTGAATTTCAATTATGCTTTTTTAATTTTAAGAGAAAGTTGTGGTCGGACAAACACAATTTGCACCACGTTACTTATATTTGTCTGTTTGCTTTTGGTATTGTATACATTCTGGTAGGTAAAATAAACAAAATAAATAATTAAATAGCACATGCAAATATTGTATATGCAAGTGCATTTGAAATGCTCGTTTTTAAGACATAGCCTATTTTCTCTACTGACACTTTTTATTGGACTTTTGCACAGTTTTAATTTCATTTTTTTAAATATCTGTGGTTTAATTGAACCATAACACTGCTATTTATTTTACATCTCAGGAAAACAAATTAAATCTTTCATTGTTGTCAATCTTATCAATACAGCACATCAAACTTGATGGTGTTGATGTTTTTAACTAATGCCAGTAGCTCTCTGGTCTGCAGCTAAAGCAGTGCTAGTGTGTGTGTTTGAAGCCGTGAAGTTGACATGAAGTGTTTTTTCGGTAACACTTTACAATAAGGGCCACAAAATTAGCTTAACTACTCAGAGACTAATGAGGAACGAATAGGGGACTAATGATTAGTTAATCACTAACTAAGCTTTTTTTTTCTTTCACACCAGATAGCTTACCTAATTATTGGTGAAGCATTCACTAATCAGTAGTATATCAAAAATGGACTAAAACCCCTTTAGGGGCTAATGATTAGTTAATCACTAACTAAGCTTTTTTTTTTCACACCAGATAGCTTACCTAATTATTGGTGAAGCATAGTTAATCACATGGACTAAGACCCCCTTAGGGCTTAATGATTACTTAATCATTAACTAAGCTTCATAGGAGTATACTCCTATGACATCAAATATATGAAATTATGATGTGGGATTGGTTAAATAATGGGTAGTGTCATGGCAGGAACAAAAGACAAAATTGAGCCATAGTGAGTGAATATTTATATAG
>JAVQJG010261443.1:0-11195 GCA_036024015.1 Craterocephalus amniculus
TATATAAGTGATCCACAATATTTTCTCAGCCCTCATAAATTCACTTTCAGTTACTACATAAACCTAAACAACCAGCAAGTAAGTACTAAAGTGAAGGTTTAGCCAAAAGTACTAAGTCAGATAGGGCAAAAACTCAATTCCGTGTGACTTGGAGAGAATTTTAAACCCACCACGAGCCTGTGCTGCTACGTGCCGCACAAAGTATGCCTGCATCAGCGACATCCAAAATGCCAAAAATGAGCTGGTGAATAATCAAAAGGATTTAAAATCAGATGTAAAAAAAAACATGAAGGAAAAGCGTTCATGGACAGACTAACGACAAAATGCTGCCAAAGAATAAAATGGAAAATACTTTTATTAATTTATTTTTTTAAATTAAGATTTATCTTGTCAAAGATAATTCATTTTTGCCCAGAGCGATGGCTGTTGCAAAGGAATGACCTTCTCTATTAAAGCAGACATGAAGAAGCCTCTCCCTGAACACACTCAGTTTGTCCACTGACCTTCAGTCCAAACCTGGATGTAAAACAGAATTTCTAACTTTTTCTGTGCAGAAAAAAACTGATTCCTTAGGGAGGCATGGATGCTGAAAATGTGCAACACTCGCTGTGCAGTTTAAAGAGATTCAGATGCCTACAGAGAGAAATGTGCCTGTGAGCAAATAAAAAGCCCTGCAGGTGTGGTTTAAGGGATTTTCAAAGACATGTGAAATCTCACTCCCGAGTCTGAAAGCACCTGTAAACTAAGGCTTGAAAAAATGCCTAATGCATCATAAAGTCTGTAAGTAACCCAGAAACTCTGAGCCCACATGGCCACCAAGCGCAGTTTGCCACCTTAAAGCCCAGACTGCTGCAATTAATCTTCCTGCGGCTGCAGAATGTGCATCGGATTTCTTCGGCTCACGCAGCATACATTGTGTGACTTCAGTTTTGTCTGGGAAAATATACAGCGGGAGATAGTGAGGTAAATATTGGCAACACAATCAGTTGGCCAGGGCGTTGATTTATGCTGCGTGAGCTGTTTGCAGCGATCTGATGGATGTTTAAATATCTTTGTAGGCTGTGAAATCTGGAACATTTTTACAGACGGCAGCAGGGAAGCTTCAGACCATCAGATCACGCGTGGAGCTTAAAATCGCTTTAAATCCAGGCAGAAGTCGCCAGATATCCGTTTGTCTGTGACATATAAAAACAGTCTTTTTAAAATGCTGTGTCACTTATCAGTTTTTAAAACACCAACACTTTTTTTTCCAATGGATGAAAATATTTAAGCCCACTTCATGCCGAAATTTTCTTCATGATCCCACCAAAGGTGTAATTCCCAGCAGTGCAGGTCCGCTGAGAGTCTCAGTTGTGTGTGTGTGTGTGTGTGTGTGTGTGTGTGTGTGTGGCTGCACGTCTTGAGAATAACATGTCGGGGTTGATATAGAGCCATAAATAAGTGACCCCTTGCCACAGCCCTCGCCCCTCTCCTGCTTTCAGAAAAGGCCCCGAGGCTCGTAAAGAATCTGAGGCGAAACCCGGCACGGCGGACGCCCCTGACGTTTAAGACAAACGTTTGTGCTGTCAACTAACTTCCTGACCACGTGACCCGCTCCGGCCCCTCGGAATGACACTCCCCAAAAATAGACCCACCCCAGGGGCGAACTCGGCGTCCCACTGCCTCGCCTCCCACCCCCACCCTCCTTTCCTCCGGGCGCATGTGTCGACTCTCACGGAGCCTCTGCTGATACTTGATGTGTAAACTGTTTTAAGCAACAGCTTAATCATCAATCCGAGAGACGTAAATACGTCGGAGGCTGCTGAGTCAGGGAAAAACGGGCAGATGCAGGGGGGGCAGATGGACATCCACACATTAAAAAGGAAGCCACAGCCTTAGTGGGCTTCTGAACTCTCTCTCTCTCTCTCTCTCTCTCTCTCTTTAAGGACAGCGAATATGATATTTATTTGTCTGAACCCCGTAGGTGAAGGTGTGGTTCCAGAACAGGAGGATGAAGTGGAAAAGAGTGAAGGGTGGCCAGCAGGGGGCAGCAGCTCGGGAGAAAGAACTGGTGAATGTGAAAAAAGGAACGCTGCTGCCGTCGGAGTTCTCCGGCATCGCGGCGCTGCACCACTCCACGGACTCCTTAGCCAACGAGGACAGTCACGACAGCGACCAGAGCTCTGAGCATGCTCATTTATGATGCATTCACACACCCCCTCCCCCACACCGCCACCACCAAAACGTGGGCCCTGCCTCTGCCTCTGCCTCAGGACCTTCCTTAGAAGGACTGCTGTTTGCTGATTCGCCATCGTCGTACAACGATGCTAAATAAATGTAAAAATACAGAAGAATGGCATTTGTTAGGAAGTGATGTCATCATGCAGGCAGAATGTACATTTCAGGAACTGAGCACATGAGTACCAACAGTTCAAAAATCCCCAAAACGCATCTTATAAATAACGAAATGTGATATCTTGGTTATAAAAAGTGACGTAATATTGCCGTGTACATTGGGGCTGGTATCAAGTCCGTCTGTTAACATTCCATGTTGCGTGTCTTGAGAGAAGAAGGCTAATGCTTTGATTTGCACTGTTGAACTTACAGTCTGCACCTCATTTGGTTTCTACTGTATAAAATGTACATTTCGGTGTAACTGAGTCATTGATCCCATGAGCTGCCAGGAAATCTAATTTGCTTTGCTAATATAAGTGATGTGTAAATAATTCTCAGTATTGTCTTACTTTAGTAATTCTATACTCAGACTGTTCAGCTCATGCAGTAATAAACACTGACAGCTGTTTAGCTGATACTTTTCTGCCTGAAGATGACATTTTGCAAATAGATCTGACGCCTGAAACAAGGATTTTATGAAGTCTTTTCAGGGACTGTTGCAAATTGAATAAAAACTTAACCGGTGGTTAATGGAATTTCTTATGAATAACTTTTTTTTTCACCCCCCTCATTTCTGCAGCTAGGCCCTCCGTGTGAATCCAGGGTGATGAATGTATGTTCCACGACGCAAGGCTGAGATAAATAAAACATTACAGAGAGTGTAGAAAGCTGCCGATGCGGGCGCATGTTAAATTCACCTTTTGCCTGTGGGTGGGGGGGGCAGGGTCGGGACTGCTGCCAACGCTCAAGAGAACCCACAAAGGATCAGATTTGGTTACAGGATCCAGTTGAAAATAATTTCGTGACTTGATCTCATCTTTCACCACGTTGTGATTGTGCATTCTAATTTGTGTAAGAGGCACCTCACACGCCATTTAAGTTTTTTTTTCCTATTCTCCCCCAGATGTAACCCACAGAATGAATCGGCTCCACTTTTTCCTGACGCTGCTACTGCAGTTCACTGCAGAGTATCCACAAAAACAAGAGGATGCCTTCTTGGCTTCACATTCAAAGATTAGAAGTGATCACAGCACATTTACCTCTTATTATGATCTTTTCACTTCACGTGCAGCAACAAACTTCTGCTACACTCTTATCAACTGCTTCTTATAGAAAAAAAGAGAAAGCACATTTTACCTGAAACAGATGGCATTTGCATTTAAGGGCATTTTAAAACAACCACAAAGCCTGATGGGTTATAAATATATATTAAATTAATGTGCCATAGTTTCTAATTACTTGAGCATATTTTACATTTGGTGATAAATCAAAGGCAAAAATCATTAGAGTGTCAACGCTTTAGTTTTTTTTTTACACTTTGAACCCAGTGATTTTTTTAGGGTCATTCCTGTAAAATTGCAAATCCACAATGAAGTGAGTAAAAGAGGGAAAACTTGTGAGATTTGTTAAGATGTATACATATAAGCAAATGTGTTACTAAGTAGAGTAAATTAAAATATACACAGCACAAATGAAAAAAAGTTTTTATTGATTCATTCAGGAGTTTCTAGAATTTGTGCATTACAAAGTTTCTGCTTTAAAAAAAGAAGCCATGCACTTAAAATGACTTGAGTCATTCTCGTTCTCTTCATTTTCTCAATGAAAGTAATGGGGATGTATGAATATGTTAATCTGGCTTCAGTCACCAGCAGCAGCAACCAGAACCCACTTCTCCTGGCACGGGCTGAGTCAAATATCAGTGCACCCAGCAACCTGTCAGAATCGCCTCTTCGGATGTTCTTCAGGCGTGTATGATGACTGATTGCAGACCGATGATTCTGCAGGCACGATCTTGATGGCTGATTTTGATCATGAAAACTGGTGCTGCCCAGTATCATAGCAAGCAAATTCATGGTCTGGCTGCTGTGTTCTGCCAGACAAGGTTGCTTTGCCAAGAGGAGCTTTGGGATGGGAATGGGAATGTTGGACTCAAAGGGAGCTGGCATTTTTTAAACCTTTCCCTGAAGTCAGGAAACCAACTCTACGGACTTTATGCAAATAGGAAGTTAGATTTTAACTAAATCATGTACTACAATTATTACAGCACATTTAAATGAGAGATGTGATTGTTTTTGGAAGTTTTAACAGCCAATTTAAGTAAAAAAAGTACATTAATAAATCAAGTTATTGAAAGTCCATTCATTTCACAAAGAGAAAAATTATGGGTGTCTAATGTGTAGTATGTGAAATGAATCAGATGTGTGGGCATGTTGAAGTGGAGTGTTGATTGGACAGAGCATGACTTTACAGAAAACATTATGCCAATGGAAATATAAGCATTAAGGGACATTTTGAACATGTGTGCAACAGACTAACCTTAGTTTTCATATGTGGGTTAAACTTTGTTGAGTAGTTCAGGTTAAACAGCTTCTGCTTTACCAGTCTGTCTTTAGGATATATCCTCATAATTCTAGTATTTTAGCTCATTACCTTTGCAGGAAAATCTTTCACAATGTTATCTTGCAGTTGGTAATATGAGTAAATATAATTTTAAAAATATTTTTTCAAATTTTCCACAGACTTGTTTAGATTAAAAGGTCCACATTCTGTAAGCTGACGTTTGATTAGGAAACTGGAACATCTCTGATATTTGTGCATTATATTCCATCCTGCTGCCAACAGACAGTCACCTTTAGACTGGAAGCAGGAGGAAAAATCTGGTTATACATTGGACAGTGGTTACTGAACAGACACAGAGGCCTGTGGGGGTTAGGAGCCCCTTGCTTTGGGCAACACTTCTGTTTTATGTAACCAGAATCTGTCAAATCGACTGAATGAAAGATGGAAAACAACAAAGAGAAACACAAACTGAGAACTTGTAAACGGACTATAAACAGATGCAAAATAACCACAAACAGTCACATTATGAGCCAGAACATTGTTACAACACCAAGAGGTGAAGAATGAAACATGCAAAACAACTTAGAAAATCCAGGTCACAGCTGACAAGAATGATCATTTTCCGGTTATGTGCCAAACTTCTTTTCAGTTTCTTATTTTCCAGTTGAGATGTAGAACAGCTGCAAGGAAACACAAAGTCACAGCAAAAACAGTCTTTTGTAGTTCTCCTGAGTCATTTAGAGCCCAAAGCACCAAAGAGAAGAAGTTCCCTTTAAAGTCTGTTTCCTGTCATTGCTAACCCATCCTTGTATATCTAAATCACACTAAAGCAATATTCTTTATCTCATTTGTTTAAACTTCACAAAAGCTAGAAGTAGTTTCTGATTTCAGCCGAAAAGGTCAGCTTTTTCAAATCTACACACAGAGAGAAGCAAACAGGTGGTTAATGTCCATGAGTCAATGTTTTAGTTATAAATATAAGAATTTCTATGCCGCTGTAAAAACGCACCTAAGTTCGACATAGATTTATTTATTTTTTAAACACAGAAGAAAGATCAAAGTCACGGTGTAAACTGAGAGTCACTTGACTTTGATTATCACTTAAGAGACTGCATCAACCACAAACGCTCGCGAGATAAACTGATACGACGTGTGACGCGTTTAAGGATCCTCGTGGCCATGGTGCACTTCTACTATAAACAGTGGATTAATAATTGGAGAGTTAGTAACCGACTCCTGTTGCAGCTGAAAACCATCACGAACTGAGTTTTCTAGCTCGTCAGAACGTTGGTCATGAGGAAGCGCGCGCTCTGACTCGCGGCTGACCTACTTTTCCAGCAAAACAAAAGCAGGACTTTTATTGGGCGCATACTTCCTGGATATTCGACGGAATTTTTCCACCTGTGCAGGTAACTGAGCGGTGAGGAAGGTGCTGGCAGTGGCAGAAACCCAAACCATGGAGCTCGGTTCGGTGTCCAAGGGAGTCCGGGCCATGTTTTATATGCTCACACCGAATGAATCATCTTTTGAAAAAGTGGATGAAGTCCCCCAGTATGTGCAGCAGGTGAGTATAGATGACTACCACTCCCCCGTAGTGCGACTTAACTTATCATGTCGGGACACATAAAGAGTTTACGGCCTGTATTACACAATTCTAAGCCTGGTAACAAATCAGAAGCATACTTAAATGTTTCAGGAGCCGTAATTAACCTGAAATATACTGCAAGGTATATTGCAACCATGTTTTATAAAACTGTATCAGAGCTTATCAGCTGACTATTGAAGGTTTGTTGCTATTCTCTGCCAGAATAGATGTTTTCTTGTTGTCAGCTGGTACCACGTAGCAGTTTGTCTTCATTATCTGACACTAAAGCAAACATTTTTTCTGATAAGATGTTGATAGAACAAGATTGGGTATTTAAGTAACATGGTGTGAATGAAACATGGAAGTTGACGCAACGTAACTGCGTCTTAGATACAGAATCATGTCTCCACTTGCTTGGTTTGACATAGAAAGAGCTTGAAATTTCATGCACAAGTGAGAATGAAATCGGTATATTGCATAGTTTTCCCTGAAATATACACATGTGGGTTGATGATTTCCAGCTTTATGTTAAATTCTGTAGTAAACTCTTGTGCTGCTTGTCATTTTTTACTGCCAACGGAATGGGACATAAAATGCAGTGATTTATTACAGCATACTAATATACAGTAAATAGAAATGCAGTATATGAGGCACAAAAAGAGTTTGAATACATTTTGATATGACTGAAAGTCAATACTTGCTATGAGCATCTTTATTTTCAGCACAGCCTGGACCCTGTAAGACAAGCTTTCTTTCTTGGTTCAGAAATAGTTCATCTCCAGGTTTTTTAAGAACTTTCCCAAAGTCTTTGGTCGTTGGTTGATCCCACTCTGCTTAAATAATATAAAGGTCCAGGCTATAGAGAGGATTCATCTGTCCATAAGACCTGTTATCATTGATTTTCAGTCCAGTTCTTGTGTCATTTGGCATACCTCCGCCTTTCTTTCTCTTTTCATCCCTTAGTAGCTTCTTGACAGACATTCTCCATGGAGTTGTTTGTTATGTGCAGTTGCAACACTGGTTCATCCCATAACTTGGATGCCTTTTTATCCTTGAATGCTTTTCAGGCCAGCATTGGGGCTTATTCGGAAAAAAAAAGAAAGAAAGGAAAAGAAAACATTCCTTTTAAAAAGTCAAGTCCAAGGACCGGATTGTAAATAAGTCAAAAGCAGGCAAATACAAACTTTGAAAGACCTCCAGAAATCCTGGAGAACTATTGCTCAAGACCCCCGTTAAAAGATTAGAAGAAAGTCTGAATCCTTGAAGGTAAACTAAAGTGACATAAGAGGTGGCTCAAGACTTTTGCACAGTACGGTATGATCATTTTCAGTTGAAGGCTTACGTGCATTGAAAATTAGACAAACAGAGTCTTTTCTGAGCTCCATCTGAGCCATTTTACCTTTGTTTATCCAAAACTGAGTCGAGGAGGCAACAAGTTTAGGAGGGAGAACGCTGGATCAATGATAATAAAGTGATTATGATTCTGAAAATTCAAAATTTGTGGCAACAAAGAAATAGTCATAGTTCTAACACATCCAGTCTCTAACCTCAATGTATCTGATCAGTGAAGTTACATAGCAAGTTGACTTTTTATGCTAATTTTGTCCTTGTTTGAGAGGCCTTTAAACTCTGTGGGCCCCTGGGCTTCTGCCCAGGTAAGCCGTGCATCAAGGCGGTCTTGCCTATTGTAAAGCTGACATGGTTTAGGTAAATCTCTTGTTTTTCTGTTACTGTGTAAAGTTTCTCTGTTTTATAGCCAGCACCTAGCGGATGAGGAGGGAACTGCGATTTTTTGCACTTCCGCATAGGCATCACTTTTTCTAGCGGGAGGTTGCCGCTTTTTCTGGACACACCAATGATCTTTTGAACAGATTTGACAATGTTAGAGACTTTTACTTCTGATGAGATGTTGAGATTACATTGTAAAGATTTGCTTTTATTACTGTTTCAGGACGTCACCATAACTCTTCTTACTTTTTTCACTGTTGCAGCATCTTCACTGAAAGTTATCCACATTACATCTTTGATATTTTTCCACTCTTTCTGTCGGGCACGTTCTGCAGGCCTCTTCCCAGACTAAGAGAAAAAAAGTATGTAAAGTAAAAGCACATCTTACAAGTTGAATGATTTGGACTTTATTACCCTTATTTAGATTGAGATAAGGCATTATTTAAACACACAGTCAAGTTGGTCAAATGTAATACAGTAAAACTTTAACTTCTCAGTGTAATGACCTCAAGCTGCACTTTGTTCCACCTGCTAAAACCAACCAACTTCATTTATTTGTTTTATTTAGTTCTTAAAAAAAAATCTCACTCATGCCATCATTTTCCAGTGTCTATTACCTTTTTTACTGTAGCAAATGTCTGCAACAGGTTTAAGAACACGTGTTTGTTATGAGGTTTTATTGGCGGAATGGGAGAAGAGAACAATTACCCCCACAGCAGGGGTCCTTATAATCCACTACCAAGCACGATTAAGTAAATTTGTTATTGCTGCAGGGCTTTACGGCGATAAAAAGTTTGCTTGGGTGTGCCTGAGCTGTTCGGCTATCCTGCGCTGTTTATGGTTTGTTAATTATTCCGCACTCTTGTTCTGTGATCCCGACACACCAAATTAGTTAGAGAGAAGACAAAAAAAAAAAGTTATCTACTAATTTTTTGGACTAGTTTAGAATTATGGCTCTGTGGGTCGTTGGCAGGTCTCTCAGCTTTCCAGTGATTTGAAAGCAAACATGGTCACATGTCAGACAGCAGTGATAAAAGGGTATTGTCAGCCCACGTGTTTTCGGCCAACATCAGTCATCTGTGACCTTGTAAAAAGGGCTTTTTGGGAAAATGCAAACATCTGGTGCACAAATGTCATGTTCCATGTAAGGTTGAATTCAGAAGAAAATAAAATACAGTTATTAAACGCCACAACAAACAGTCTCACCAAAGTACGCTGCAGTATAAAAGTGTTGTGATGTGTTAAGAAGACGAAAACACAGCAAAGCGCGTTTTGACTGTGCCCGAGATCAGAAAGAAAGGAACCTAAATTGTCTCGGTGAAACAGAAAAATAACATTTATATGAAAGGGAGAGAGAGAAAAAGCTGACATTGACGGAAAAGGCCTGATGTGCATATGTTAAAAAGGGAAAGAGGGAAATAAAGCTTTTGCTCTGCATGAGAATCACCTTGCCCTGCTGAATAATTTGGTCCCAAGCTGTCAAGAAGTCGGGGCTGCAGAGGTAAAACTATCTGCTAGACAGGAGAGAAAAAAGGAGGAAAGGATTTAGGCCAGCGTCCAGAATGATAATCTCTCTCTCAGCAGGTTTGGAGGAGGTCTGCCTGCGCTGCGAGCCCATTTGTTAGCTGCAGCTCTGCAGTCTGCTGCCAGATGTTGGAACGTTGCGTGTGATCGCGGGTCCCTGGCGGCGCTCACGCCTCTGCCTGTGCACACACATCCACACACACACCTGCATGTTAGAGTTGAATCATTCACAGGGGGATATGCACACACATGCATGCTTCCATCCACACATGAATACACACACACACACACTTCCTCCAGCCCCACCTGCACATGTGCTCCTCTGTGGTCTCGTCACGCCTCCGCTCCTCGCTCTTGCGGGGGCCATATGTCCCTGTTTTAGACTCCAGTCGCTTGGTCAATGAGCGCCTTCAAGCTAAAGCTAACCAGGAGGGCTGGCCTGCTGCTGAAGTTGCAGCTGTGACCCGCTCGCTAACCCCGTCCCTCACTAATTTGTTCCATGTTTGACAGACCCATTAAGAGGTTATTACATGTTTCCAGAACTGTTAGAAATGAAGGCCTGTCACTGACTGTTTGATTAGTGTTCACCATTTGTTTTGTCATGAGTAGTTAGGGCAAGACATCTTCTTTGTTGTTATAATTTCATTATTATGAGTGTAGTTCCTGCTAGTTGGAGCTAGTTATTCAAAATCGTTTCTTTTTAATAAAAAGGAATTTCTTAATTTATCAAGTTATTTCTTATTGCATCAAATCATTGTACCTGCGGACCTCCCATCCCCTCCGCCATGTTGTGCTGACATGCTGCTACAGAAGGGACTGAGCAAATCCTGACTCATCCGCAGGCTTTCAATTGTTTTTGGGGTGTTGTATTCTAGGTGGAAGTGGGGACTGGTGTTCTAGACGCAATGTAGTTTACATTATCAGCTGCTAGATGTTACTGTATCCTACATCGTGGTCCCTGACAGTCAGAACAAAGCAAACTCAGAGACTTTTAGGGAAACGTTGCATGTTTTAGACAGTTGTTGCTTAAAACACATAAAGTGAAAGAGAGTCGAGTTGTGTGATACTTGCTAGATTTGGTATTGATCCGATGTCAAGTAAAAATGGGCCAGAATTGTCAATACCAATGTCTGGCTGTCAGAATGCACATGGTTATTGCAAAGAGATTTATGTGGATTTAAAGTACCGTCCGTACCGTCCTCATCCTCTTATCCAGGGGCGGGTCATGGAGGCAGCAGCCTAAGCAGGGAAGCCCAGACTTCTCTCTCCACGGCCACATCAGCCAACTCATCCGGGGGGATCCTGAGGCGCTCCCAGGCCAGCCGAGAGATATAATCCCTCCAGTGTGTCCTGGGCCTACCCCGAGGTCTCCTCCCGGTGAGACGTGCCCAGAATACCTCCCGAGGGAGGCGTCCAGGGGGCATCCTGACCAGATGGCCAAACCACCTCATCTGGCTCCTCTCGATGCGGAGGAGCAGCGGCTCTACATCAAGCCTCTACCAGATGACCGCGCTCCTCACCCTATTTCTAAGGGAGAGCCCGGCCACCCTGCAGAGGAAACTCATTTCGGCCGCTTGTACCCGCGACCTCGTTCTTTCGGTCACTACCCAGAGCTCGTGACCATAGGTGAGGGTAGGAACGTAGA
>JAVQJG010261475.1:0-14723 GCA_036024015.1 Craterocephalus amniculus
TGTGTGTGTGTGTGTGTGTGTGTGTGTGTGTGTGTGTGTGTGTGTGTGTGTGTGTGTGTGTGTGTGTGTGTGTGTGCTGGAGGGGGGTCATCTACAGAATCTGTGGGTCCGATTTAAAAATAACACTAACATTGAAATATATTTTGTTATATCACTTCAGACTTTATAGATAATCATCTATATTTCAGCAAAGGCAGCAGGAATGGGTCTTCATAGGAAGATGAAGTTCATACTCAGAGAAACTACTGGAAGTTCATACAGGAACAGATTCTGCTGCTAGTAAGACAAATGATAATGCTGATTTTCAATTTACTAAATGTCCATTAAATGAAAACAATCCCACAAAAAACATTAAAGGTCTGGGGTTATATGTTTTATAAGTAAATGAATAAATAACCGATTGTTTACTCTGACCATTAACTGGCGCATAAATTGAAATCTACCCTGTTCTGGATTAAATAATAGACACACAGAATAATCAATAATAAAAATGATTCACACTGACATTCATCCAAATGGTTGCTTCATTTATATCCACCTCATGTTTCCTTGATTCTGTTTCACTGAATATTCGGTGGAGTTTCTTTCTTAACCGTTCTATACCTGATGCTTGGCGGTGTTTGTTTAATGGTCATAAAATACTGCAAAAACCCACCATCACTGGGCAAAAAACCCAACATTTTTCCAAAATATAACTGAATATTACTGAGGAAAACAATAAATGCATCATTGTTTCATTTTTGTTGATCAGAGATGTTTCATATCCATGTTGAAGCAGGCCTGCTGTGGCTTCTGTAAGTAAATGTCAAACTAATTCATTTCTTGTTGGTGAAAATGATCCAATTGTGGCACTCTGCCTGCTGTGTGTGTTTGTGTGCATGTGTCTGTGTGCATGTGTCTGTGTGCATGTGTATGTGTGTGTGTGTGTGTGTGTGAGTGTGTGTGTGTGTGTGTGTGTGTCAAACACTGCAGTGTGTGTCTGCTGACAGCCCTCATACTGCCCTCCTGCATCAACTTTGCTTCATTAAAACGTTGCATGCAGTCTGCTGGCTACACCCAGATTTATATCTGTTATTAGTAACAGCAGCGGGGCTACTGCAGCTCTAATGGACAAATAATAATAAAAATTAAAAATTAAAAATAATAATAATCAAACATCTCATTAACATTTCTTTATGGAGTTACAACTTGCATGTAATGCTCTGTAGTGAGTTTCCCTCCCTGTCTGGTGTTTTTCAAAGTCTCTAAAGATTTTTCTGCTTCATGATATTTACATCTGGAGGCGCTCTTTTTATTGTTCATATGATGATCCGGCTGCTGCTGCCTGCGCTCAGAGCAGCATTAAATGAAGACATGGTCACATTAATGAAAGACTCACCCGTCAGTGTGATGGGGAACAGGCCCGGCATGTCTGCTGCAGTGCTTCCCACCTGCGCTCTCAGATCGCTCAAATATCCGCTGCAGACGCTCTCTGAAGGGAAACGCCGCCTTCACGGCCGCCTCGTGCGCTGGAGGTCTGCGGCGTCCGAGCAGACTGACGCCCGGGAGGACAGACTGGCTGTGTGAGCAGGGAGAGCTGCGGTGGATCCTCTCCTCACCGCCGCTGCAGCACCGACGCTGGTACCGGGGGGCTGCGGCTGCCTGCTATACCCGCTCTGACCGCTAGATGTCGCGGCAGATGACAGCGTTCAGAGCCGCTCTGCTGATGCGTTCAGGTGCCGCTCGGCGATACTACTTTGATGAGCCCCCAAATAAAATGAAAAAAAGTTTTAAAACAGACTAATTTTAAATTCCATATTTTGGATTAAACTGTTTTAACAGTAAGGCACCATCTAGTTTGCGAATAAAGAACAACAGTGAAATGATTAAAAAAGGATTATTGTCCTTCAGGTGTTGCTAAATATGTGAATTAGTCATGTGCAGAACAGTTTAATCTACACTCTTATAGTTCTGTTAAACTTGCCAAGTACCAAAACTCAAAAAGTTAACCTCCTGGCCGTGTATTTAGGTAAACTTGATCAGGGGACTTGATGCGGTATTTAGACTGTTTAGTTGGGAGCTAAAAATGAGACAAAATATCTCCCACGTCATTACACCAACAGCGGCTGATATAGGTAGGATAGATCCATGTTTTAATTTCTCTTTTAATGTGAACTTCAGACTTTTCCATTTGAAGAAGCTCAAATGGAGACTAGACTCAACAGTTGTAAAAATCCCAGTAAATCATCAGTTTCTAAATTACCAACCACTTAAATCCCATTTCTGCCTTGATGCTTAGTTTGAACCTCAGTAAGTGAAATGCATAGAGTTGCGTCCATCTGATTGGCTGATCAGATATTTGTAATAACTTGATAAGGTGAGTGTCAACTCCTTTCTACCGGATGTACATGAAGGTAGCACATTTGAAACAGACTGCAAGTTTGTTCAGAAACAACCTGGGGATTCAATAAAAAATTCTGAAGAATTACACAACAATTATTTAACAAATTTCTTATTTAATATCAGAACAGCCAAAATCCAACATGCAGAAAACGGTAACAATCAGTTTATTTTAACATGTTTAAGTTTTCAGCTGCAGCTACAAAAAAACACCATGTAGCAGAAAAGCTGCAAATATAAACATCTACAGTCAAAAGTGAAGCATAAAGTCACATCCTTCAACAACATGTACATGTATTTACAAATCGGCCAAAAGCCGGAGCGTCATTAAACATCCCGTCTGGACTTGCTCGCAGCCACCGACAATGTCATTTCACCACCGAGACTCAATTCTGTCTAATCAGATGAACAGAGCATCGAAAACTACAGAAACCGCCGTCTGGGAGATGAAGACGTCTTCCACAGCAGTTGCTCCTCACACGTCCAGCATGATGAGCCCCAAACGCCTCCCACCGGCCCACCGCGGAGGCTAAGCGTTCATGTTTGGGTGGAGCTGCTCAGAACTGCTGCAGGATCAGCTTCTTCTTGCCGTCGTGGCTGAACTTGTTGGAGCGGAAGTGGTCGCTGTCGTAGAAGGCCGACAGGTTGTGGATGTTGATCTGTCGGGCCTGGAAGAGGAGGCGATCGGAAGAACCGGCGGTCAGATACAAGCACAACTGGGAAAACAAACCAGGTGTCATATTTCCTGCGCACCTTGTCTTGCAGATCCTTCTCGGGGATCTCGATGGTGTCGTTCTGGACTCCGTATCGGTTCCTCTGGTAGGCCACCTGCTCAGCCACCAGCTGCTTGAGGATGAAGAGCAGCAGCTCGTTGTTGTCCCTGCGGAAGGCCAGGTAGCGGGCGAACGTCTGAACGCAAACAAAACGGGACAAATTGCATTTCAGCCTGCAGATCTGAAGGTGTCAGACTTCCAGATCATTCCCAGATTTAAAATGAACATCTTCACATCTTCAGAGAAGCTTCACACACCTTCCTCATGCTCCTCATGACGCTGAACTTCTGCGTGTCGATGAAGCTCTCCAGCATCACTCTGATGGCCATGTTGACGTCGTCCTCCAGCACGTAGTCCCTCAGGTGCATCTTAGCGTGCGCCTCCGCCATTCGGATCATGGACTCGATGTGGCGAACCGTGATGGGGATGCTGCCGGTGGCCTGTCGCAGTCAGAGAAAAGCCTGATAAACACCAGCATGCTGCTCTCTGGAGCACATTTACGGCCTCGTAAGGCGCGGTTATTTGTATCGTACATTTCACGTAGAACACAGTTCAAAGCGCTTTATATGAAAGCGTTTTAACCGTCTTTAACCCTTTCATGCATGTGTTCGCTACAGAGGACGCCTATCTGACAGCTGTTTTCCAGTATATTCATGAGTGGAGATGGAAAATTTGTAATTTTGCCATTTCAGAGGAAATCCCTGAGTCATGCAATACACTGTCACTTACTGTAGAATAAATATTTATATAAGTACATACATACATTGCAATAACCAAACTCTCTTTTGTGATAAATAAAAGAAAATTATACATATTTTTATAGAATATTCATATTATAGAAATATGAAAAGCATAAAATAATCATTTTGAATGAAATATCAAAATACATTAAATAAGTAAAATATCATTAAGAAATAAAAAAGCGCTGTATATGATTTGGGTAAATTACTGTATGCAAAAAACACGTGGTGATGTTTTTTAATATTTCAGGCATGAAAGGGTTAATGAAATGTTTTTAACTTTCATCTCTTTATCTGTGGAAGCATAAAAACTAAAAGCCGCTTCTCCATGTTCAGACCGACTCTGGTCTGGACCAGTAGAAATAGACGGGTGGGAGGGCTCACCATGGACTCTCTGCGCAGGTCGCTGTAGATGCGAGCCACCTTGTCCTGATCCATCTGGTTCAGTTTTGGATGAACCTGAATTTAAGAAAACAAACAAAAAAAAAAAAAAAAACGGGGTGAGGTTAAAATCCAGCAGAAATTTCTAGACTTGGACGATACGTTTGAGAGCTCCAGACAAGTTCGTACCCGCTCTTTGGCGTAGATGATGTACTTCCTCAGCAGCTCCTGCGGGATGGTCGGCACGTCGGACGAGTTGGGCAGAACCATCTCCTCTAAAGCTGCGCCCCTTTCCTTGTTGCTAGGGTGATGCTTGATGTGGGAACCAACCACGAAGCGAGCCAGCATCTCATCCTGGGGGTGAGGAGAGATCAGAGGCATCCATGGTTAGTGGATGATGTGATGCTGTGGGCACAGGGGTGGATTATGAAAAGATAAAGATGTGCTGATGGGTAATGCAGTGTAGAGGGATGTGTGTGTTCAGATACATCTGCACGCTCTGTACGAGCGACTGAGCAGACGTATGTGGATGGGACATCCGTTGCTGCTCATGTACCCAACAGGCAAAGTTTATGTAGTTTATGTGTGACTTATGTGTAGCAATGGAGTTTAGAAAAAGGGGGAAGATTTTTAAGTTGATATCTCTTCCTACACTTTTTCAAACATAGATCATTTTTTTTCATTTTTAAGAGGTTTTTTTTTTTTTGTTTTGCTTTTGCTGGTATATTTGAGTCATGATTTAAACTACTTGTTTAAAATGAAGGTACCATCATCCTTGCAATCAGTCCTGATTAAAGTTAATGACATGTTTAAGTTCCACCAATTAAGAAGTAAAATAGATTAATTCACTAGTTTTTCTAATTGTCAGGACAAAAAATGCTCAACATCTTCTTTGAGAGGCTCATCGCTGTTTCATTTAATTTTTACAAAAATCTAATTTAGCTAAAATATTTAGAAATAAATTATCAAAAAACATTTATTCATTCATTTAGGAGCTTCTTCAGGTTGGTGGCACAGAAAACGCAGGTCATATCTAACACTGATATGTATAATCTGATGAACTGATTCATTCAAAACAAAGAAATAAATGAAACCTAAAATATTACAAACTTTCTTTAAAGATTAAAGTATTTTCATTATATTTAATCATTACTACCATTTTATCAGTGTTATATTTTTATTAATAATAATTTTTATCATTTCTTTTCGTCCAGCTTTTAGCCTGTTTATCTAAATGCAGCAACTTACAATTTTATTTTAGATATGGGAAGAATTTCTTATCAGTATTTTCAGATAAAAATCTGTTTCCTCTGAATGAAACAGATTTCAACGTTTCCAAGTTGGCTTCAATTTCAAGCTCAAGGTTTTAAAGTGAAATGAAGGAACAACAACTTCAGACAAAACCATTTTTCTTAACGATTATCCAAAAAGAAATCAATTTTTAAATCTAATCAGATAAATTAGATGCAACATGATTGTGAAGTTTGCACAGTTAACCGTCTGGGCAGTGCTGCGGACGTTTACATCTTTGTACCTGCACGGGGTCGACGGTGTCCCGGACAACACACAGCACGTCGAAACGCGACACGATGGGCTCCGTCAGGTCCACGTTCTCAGCAAAGGTTAGAGACGGGTCGTACCGGCCGCCTGCAACCAAACACCGGTGAAAAAACCTCAAAAGGCAAACAGGAAGCATCCAAACAAGAAGACTGCAGCAAGTCGCGATGACGACTTCCTGTTTCTGGGCTCGTACCGATGGGGTTGGCGGCGGCCATGACGGTGCACCTGGCCTGCAGCGAGGTGACGATGCCGGCCTTGGAGATGGAGATGCTCTGCTGCTCCATGGCCTCGTGGATGCTCGTCCTGTCGGCGTCGTTCATCTGCAGGACAGAGTCGGCGGTTAGCGGGAGGAAAGGGCTCCGACTCATGCGGATCCGGTCGGGTTTCGGCTCACCTTGTCGAACTCGTCGATGAGACAGACGCCGCGGTCGGCCAGCACCAGCGCTCCGGCCTCCAGCGTCCACTCACGGCTCACCGGGTGTCTCTGCACGTAGGCGGTCAGACCGACGGCGGAGGCTCCCTGGCCGGTGGTGAACACGGCGCGGCTCGCCACCTTCTCCACGTACCTGCAGAGGACAACGCGTCAGCCATCTTTGCTTTTCACCATCAACAGAGATGAAAACTAACACGTTTACTTTTTTATTTGATTCTTTCAGAGTAGAGCCGGGCAATATATCGAGATTTTCAGATACATGAAGACTTTGTTACACAAGATATAGAATAAAGGAATATTATTTATGTGGCGTTTGCCTGGTTTTGAGCTTTTTATGCATTTTGCACAACCGGATCTTTGTTCTGCTCATTGTATTTATTATGATTTTAACACACAGGTACTTTAATTTGAGTCAAATATTTTAATGCACATGATCTGACATCTGACTCTCAATAAAAGTGCATTTAGTGCTCAAGACTTTAAATTTGAACCGTCTCTTTGTTTACTTGAACAAAAAAAATAATTATATCGAGATACATAACTTATATTGTGATTACGAAAAAAATGATTGAGAAATGAAAATTGGTTCATATCGTCCAGCCCTATTTCAGATCTTTTAAAAAGTGCACACAGTTGTTGAAGCTCCTAGAATAACAGTCCTAATTTCATAGATAAATGCACTGGTGTCCAGTAAGGGTTCTGGTACGTACTTGAGGAACTGGGACTTGGCTGTTCCCGGGTCTCCACACAGCAGCACGTTTATGTCCCCGCGCACCTTATGTTTGCCACCTGCAGGAGAGACGGCGAGTTAATCAGTGAAAGGAGGACAAACTCACACGGGGGAAAAGTTTATCTGCTTCTGCTGCTGAACCAGCTGGAGTCGGAAACCGCTGGTCTTCTAAACGGTTCCCTGAGTGAATCTCTCTGCAAACGCCCCAGTTTCCTTCCCATGCGGACAACCTGGACATCTTTAACGACCCAATGACGTAGCTGCCCCAGAGGGCTCTGACAATGCTAACCAGAAAATGTGACGGTTCCCAGAGACAATTTTAGACCGGGCGGTGTGTCGCACCAAAAATAAGTTGATCAAAAAACCTAAAAGGTCAGTTCTCATCAGGCACCAGAACACAGTGGCTCTCTGATAAACCATGATGTGATCTGCAGGACCGAGCTTGGCACTGGAGCGCTGAATTATTCATGTTTTAATAAAGAAGGAAAGAAAAAAGCAAATACAGATCAATGTTGGCTGGAAAAGTCTTCACAAGTCTGCACACCGCTACAATACAAAGTTTTTTAAAAAATAATACAGGAGCAAATCATCAATAATCTTCAGAGAGTGCAGGAGGAACACCAGGACGGAAAAAGGACGGTGATAAAAGTGGAGCGGGACCTGGGGTCACATGACCTCCACAGATGAAGCTCGTTGGACGACCAAAGAAAATAAAGTTTAGATCATTTAATTTACCTGAGACGCCTCTTCATTCGTATAGAGTAAAACCCAGATGCTGCAGAGCGGTTATCTAAATTTCAATATGAGGTTGATGTAAAACGGGAGCAGCCGTCCCAACATTCACCAGACTTCTTAATATATCTTATATTTAATCAAAGCGTAGTTATAATGGAGCACAAAGATCTGAGCTGTTTGTATTCCCAGTGTGCAGTCCACTTTGGTGCTGGTTAAACTGGTCTGACTGGGGGCTGTTCGCTAGAAAAAACAGAGGTTCTCAGACTATAACTGTGTCTGCGTGATAGCGCTGGCTTAGATCTCCCTCCTCTTCTTCTGCTTTTATTCCCAGTGACTTCCCAATGATGCTCCATGTTTCCCAGTTTTTAAAGTTTTCAAGTGGCAGCACTGCAGCGCCACCTACAGGCCTGAATGGATACCACAGCCTTTCACTAGGATCCTGCAAACCCTACAGCGAGGGTTTCCATCTGAACAACAAGAAAAGTCTTTTTCATTTTTACAAGAAGCTACGACCTCCTCCAATCACATCCAGCTGCTGTTACCTGGATTTTTGGGCTCCCCTCCAAACAGCGACAGCGCCAGCGCTCTCTTGATGTCCTCATGGCCGTAGATGGACGGAGCAATGCTGGCAAAGATCTGCAAAGAGAAAAAAGAGTCAGAAGAACAACAAAGAGAAGAAAAGTTCGGCCAAATGAACGATCCTGACGTCGCTGAGATTCCTGCTTTCTTCCTCACCCTCTCCCCGATGCGCTCGTCCTTGGACAGGGCCACGATGGCCTTCACGTCTTCGTCCGTCAGCTCGGCCACGGCCACGCCCTCGTCTCTGCGCGTGATGTGATTGGCCAGGATCACGGTGGCGAACACGGGGAAGCCGTTGGCGGTGTTCAGAGAGCCGTCGTAGTTGTTGTGGTAGATGCCCGTCAGCTCCTGAGGAGGAGACGAAGCAGACTCAGGGTTACAACACAAGTCCTCCTCCGTCGCCTCAGCATGCTTTATGTTTTTGTTTTTATCGTCATTTTTAGAACATGTCCGCCCTGCGTCTTCATCGCAGGTGGTGTGATGATGAGGATGGACTCACGATCTCGTCTCCAGGCTTGCAGCCGTCCACCAGGTCGGCCAGCAGGATGGCGTCCTTAGAGCGAGGGAGGCGTCCGGCCGCCACCTTCCCCGGACTCTCCTGGATTTTGATCCTCTGGTAGTTCTGGTACACCGTCTGTTGGAGGGAGGAGACTGCTCAGCTCAGATAGTAACCTGGTTACCGTGGTAACATTCCAACAGCCGAAACCGATCAGATCGCTTGATAGTTCACGCTTTTTTTTTCTGATCGGCCCAGAGTCTTCATTCACCGATCCGACCGATGACATCATTGTCATAGTAAAACTGCTCCTGTGGCACCGTTTGATAGTGATGCTGTGTAAATTAAATAAATAAATATTAAACAACTTTATTGTCCGCCCGTCACATAGTGAGTCCCTTTCACCCTCGGTTAGGAAAGCAGTCGTGGTGCGGACCTCGTCTTTTATACTTTTATAACCGATCCGCTCGCTGTCTATGAGGCTGTGGCGGACATGTACCGTCATAAAAGCTGAGATGTTGCTGCGCGTCGTTATGGATGAACGCACAAGAAAACATTGCGGACAGAGTGGAAGGGAGGCTGTGCTGACCCGGAGTCTGAACGTGGCCAGGACTAAATAACGCCACAAGGAAGTGGCATGTTTGAAAAGAAAGATTGGATGGACTTTACCGCACATATTCCATAATGCAAGTCTGAAAATGGCTCAAAACATAAACGCTGCAAAAACATGAAGTCATTCAATTTCAGATTAAACTTTTTTAACAAAGAAAATAGAGTCGTCTCACTACTGTGACTAAATAATTTAATAGTTATTAAACGCGTACAGAAAAAGCAGGAAAAATGAATGACTTATATGAATGTTTATGAACAGATAGCTGCTCTTTTTGCTGTATACTTGAACTAATTTAATTGCATTAAGGTAGGCTACAGACAAGAAGTTAAGTTGTTGTGCCCATTATTTGTGTCTCAAATTATTATTATTGGTCGGTCCTGATTAAATGTGAATGGAGAATTAGAGGTTATTGATGTTTATCCTTTTCATCTCAGTCAAAATTGTCAGCAGAAATCGTTTTCAAGGTACTCCTCAAACTGTATAAAGATGGGCACATTTGATTCCTCGTGATCGGATCGGGTTTTTTTTAACTCCCTGATCGTGTAAAGCCTAGAAACCTCTCATGTGTCCATTCAGAGGGAAAATAAAACAAAACCGGCATCTCTCACCTCCTCCATGTTGATCTCAAAGGGCCCCTGGGACTGACACTCGGGGCAGGAGCCCGGCTTCACCTCCTGGTTCTGGGACTGGAAGAAGGGCCCCAACACAAAGTTGCACTTGTTACAGTTATACTTGACCATGCCGAGCTGGGGGAGGACGCCGGTGCAGCTGCTGACCACGCCGCTGGTCCGGATCAGCTGGTTCAGGTGCAGCTGCCTGAGGACGACCAGAGAAGAAGAAAAGCGGGGGTCAGGAACTTTCCCGGGAGAACAATCGTCTTAGGAATGAAGTCCGGCGTGTGAAGGCGGCTCTACCTGAGCGATCGGATCTCCTCCACCAGCGGCAGGTTGCAGATGCGCACGTGGATCTCGTGAGCGATGCGGTCGTATTTGGGGTACATGGCGAGCACCACTTCCTTAGCAGCTTCATCGAAAACCTGATGAAAAAGCAGAAAAGTCGGTCATAACACATCCAGGCTGGTTTGGACCCTCTGCAGGTCAGACGTTTGTCCGTTCGTCCTTTCAGATAATTTTAGGAACCTTTCTGGTTGTGCTACACATATGGGATGATTATAATACAGGTACTACTCACAAAATAAGAATATGCCAGAAAAGTTGTTTCATTCAAATTACAAATCAACTGAATTAGACAGTATTTCATAGATCTCTCCGTAGTCGGAACGCCTTACCGATTAACATAAAAAGCATCAAGGGCAAAAACAGTTTTTTAAAAAAATCAGACATATGTTGAAACCACACAACAGGATTCCTTCCCCATGCCTGCTGTATTAACAAACTTATAAATGTACTTGTAATTCTGAAATTGTAAGATCTTTTCTCCAGTGGTTTTGGTACTGAAAAGTTAAGATTGTCTGGTAAAAGCTTTGTCATATAGACTGATATTTTCTACGGTTGATGTTTTTATTTCGTGCAAATGTATGTTTTTATGTCTTCATATTGTTTTAGGTATTTTCATGTGGACCCCAGGAAGACTAGCAACCACAGCAGTGGAAGCAGATGGGGATCTGAATAAAATAAAATTTTAAAAAAATCAGGCCATTCAACATAAAATGTGAAACCAATTCATTTTATGTACTAAGTATAGATCCAAGAGTTTACTTTAAGAGACCTGACATCTTTTAATTTAAATCAGATTTTTTATTGATTTCAAGCAATATTCTAATTTTCTGAGTTTTTTAATTTGAGGTTTTCTGAAGCTGCAAATCTTGATCAGCAAAATATAAACAAAGAAAAGTGGAAATATATAGATGTGCATACTATTTGTGTATGTGTGTACATTTAATCTTTGAAGTTACAGCTATTAAGTGCAGCATTTCTCTAACTTCACTTCAAAGATGAAATGCACACAGACAAATAGTATGCACATCTATATATTTCCGCTTTTCTTTGTTTATATTTCACTGATCAGGATTTGCAGCTTCAGAAAACCTCAAATAAAGAAACTCAGAAAATTAGAATATTGCTTGAAATCAATAAAAAAAATTGATTTTAAATACAAAATTGTAAGGCTTCTGAAAGTAAACTCTTTCATCTGTACAAAATGTATTGGTTTCTCATTTTATATTGATTTACTTCAATAAAACATCTTTCACAGCATATTCTAATATTCCGTGCAGTACCTGTATTTGGTTGTTTTGATTCAGACTGAAGTTTAGTTGAGCAATATGAACAAAAGAGTAGAAAGTAACATGAAGTTGAACCATTTTCGTACCAGTTTTAGTTTTTAAGTTGGTAAAGTGAAGCAACCTATGAGGTTTAAAGCTCCTTTTTCAATTTTACATCTTTCAGTGTCACATAAACTCACCTTCAGCATCTCAGTTGGAGCCTCGGGCAGGAAATAGGCCAGCACGTGCTCTCTGGCTGCGAGGTCCTCGTAGTTCACAACCAGACTCTCCTTATTCTCTGCAGAGGATCAGACGGGTGAATACTAATAATAACAATAATAATAATAATAACAATAATAAATAGAAATAACAATAATAAAAATAATAATAGTAAATATAATAATAATAATAATAATAATAAAAATAATGTCAAGAGAGGGTGGTCGTCACTGCGGAGCCGGACCCACCTTTACACATGTCGCTGATCTTCTCTTTGAACACGTTGTGTCCGTTTTCGTCCACGTGGGTTCGCAGGAAGTTCTTGAAGCGGTTGTAGATCTCCAGCCGGGGCGCCGCCATGGAAACCCACTCCCTCACAGTGTGGCCCTGCAGGTCAGGAGGCCGTTAAAAACAGACTCTGCTGCAGACAGAGCCAGTGAGCTTCCAGGCTCCTGCTCCACAAACCTTCATGTCTTCGAGGTTCTCGATGCTTTCGATCATCTCCTCTTCATCTCCGTCTGTGAGCCCCTCTGCTGCACGCTCAGCTAAACGCCTTCGTCGGGCGGGGGGGCGCTCGTCATCCTCGTCTTCGCTGTCTGAAAGGCAGAGGTCACTCACTCAGGGCGCTGTGCTACTGATTCAGAACCAGCTGGGGTCCGATACCAGCACTGAAGGACCAGTTTCAGCTCAGTAATGGCCACATCAGAGTAGGGATGGGCATTAATAATTGATGATTGATTAATTGATTGTTAAGGCTTTAATTGATTAATTGCATGCATCTTTAAACTTGTGCTGAATTTTTTTTAAAAGTTATGTATTTCTCAGCTTAACCAGTGAATAAATCCCATTTAGCTGCGGTAAGAGTTGTCTGATCTTGCAATGAATAATAAATAAAGAAAAACACCAGGTTTCCTTTACTTTTACTTCATTTAAATATAGGCTATAAATATTGAATTTTAGTGTAGAAATATTAATGATTAATCAATAATCGATCCTTAATTCTAAGGATAATCGATTAAGACAATTTAATCGAATGCCCATCCCTACATTCGAGGCTAAAAGGAATCCAAAAAAAAAATTGCAAATCCATTTATCTGATGGGTTTAAGTAAACTTCTGATGGACGAGCGTCTCCTCACCGTAGAGCAGTCCTCTCCCCAGGCGTCCACTCAGCCCCTGCCCCCTGTCTCTCCTCCTCATCGCCTCCTCGGCAGCAGCTCGGGCTCCAGGCGACAACTCTGACAGATCTTCGTCATCCAGGTCCAAGCCCTCGGCCTCGTACTGGTCCAGGGCTGGGATGGCACGGTAGTCCCTGAACACAGACAGGAACTTCTTGTTATCAAGCTCTGAAACGCATACTGGTGTCCAAAACTGGGCCTCACCTCTCCATCCCATCCCCTATCAGTTCCTCCCCATCTCCATCTTCCTCCTCCTCTCCGGGCAGGGGTCCGTCCCCCAGCAGCCCCTCGGACTCGTCCTCAAAGGGAGGCAGGTCTCGTCCAGGGCTGGAGGTCAGGTCTCCTCTCCTGGAGGCTCGGCTGGGGCTCGTGGCCATGTGGAACGACTCGGAGGAATCCTGAAACACAGAAGAACACACATGAATCAATCTAATTTCACATCCAAAACAGCCAGTTCTGTGAACTCATTTTGTTGTTTACATCGTTTCAAGATTTCATCTGACTCAGCAGATGCTACAAGTCCATCCAAATAAATCCTCATTGCCTGCATTTTTTGTTTTATTAACTTCGGATCACCCGACATATTACATATATATTGCCTGTGCATATAACCGGGTCAGATCATATTTCTACTCTAAGAAGTAGATAATGTTTTCAAATACAGATGTTAATATTTTTTGTCTGTTTGTTTTAAGCAGCATTAATTTTTGATCATGCTTATTGCACTAAAGTAAACCAACTTCATTTCAATTACAAATATTAAGATGTTGCTATATGTGACAGCATCCCAAAAATCTGATGCACAGGGGCACAAAAAACATACGTGTAAAAGTACTTATAAACATTATTAGCATTAAATTAGCATTAATTATTAAATTAGCATTTACACAAAAAATGATATTCATCCTCTGTTAACAGACAAAACCAGGCTCAGCAGCCACATGGCAGCTCTCCTGAACCAGATAACTTACCAAAGGTTCACACATCATGTTTTCTATGAGCTGAAAACTGACACTTAAAACATTAAGTGCACTTAACCAGGGCCATTAATAGTGTTTAAACTAAACTCAAATTAAGCTGTGGATTAATTTTAGTGGGCCTCTCTGTCATTGTTGTGGTTACGACAGGCATTAATACCGAAGTTTAAGCTCAGACAACAACAGTAAATATTTGTTTTATTAAACTTCTTCTTCCATTACAATAAAAACCTGCGGATGGAGCGTTTTTATTGGTTTTAATCTGTTTTTACTCACCGCCATTGTTGCGCTGCTGTGTGTCTAGCTCTTCAAAAGAGGCTTCTCCTTCTTCCTGCCGGGACTGAGTTTTCGCGCGAACGGGCCACGTGACTGACAAAGCCCGCGAAAATGTATGAATATTCACATGACTGACTGACGTCTGGTTTTCTGATTGGTAGTTTTGCTGTGAAGAGGCAAGGTCTTTATTCTGGGTGCGTTTGGTGTGATGAACAGGACTGAGCGGATCGTGGCTCATGGTATGAGGACATCTGTGTGCTAAACTAAACGGTGTACGCTGCACCACGAAACAAACACAACATTTTTTGTTTCTTGTTTCTTACTGCGTAGGCGGCGTTCATGACGCAGTATTTTTCCCGGGAACATTTGGGCTGCGTTCAATTTCGCTTATTTTTTAGTCATTTTCGCTCCACTCGAGGAAACTATAAAGA
>JAVQJG010261510.1:0-30610 GCA_036024015.1 Craterocephalus amniculus
GCCAATATGTGTGCTTAGTTGTGGGGAAATCCTTTGGTTTTTTTTTTTTTTTTGTTTCCTTTTTTTTTTTTTTTTTTTATTCCGTCCCCCCCCCCCCCCCCCCCCGTAAAGAAAATAGAAAACTAAAAAATCCTGAACAACTATTGAAGAGAAAGGACATCTTGGTGAATTACAGTCAAATAAAGCCTCCAAATGATCCAGTGTTCTTTGATGGAGCCCGGAGTTCAATATCGGTATGATTTAGAGAAATGAAACTCATAAGAAAAGGTCAGACAGCCTCTCAGCTTTCGCGGCTGTGGAGAGTTTTTCTTTTCTCTGCTGTCTGACAACACTGCTTTTACAGTAGCGCTTTTGTTCTGGGGTAGAATAAAATGAGCGTGATAGCTATTGACTTTTGTAGCAGGACCTCTGAGATGTAAACAACTGCGCTCTAATCCTAGCACTCAGTTTCATATGAGAGTCCGGACAGAAACAAGAACAACTATGGTTGTTTTAACGCTTCTTTTAAGGTCTTCTTTTCTTTTTTTTCTTAAATAATGTTGCTCATTATCTTTTTTGTGTTCCTTTTTTTCAGGTGGAGTGGTTGAAGAACGAAGAGGTTATCGATCCTGCAGATGACAGAAACTTCTACATCACCATCGACCATAACCTGATCATCAAACAGGCGCGCCTCTCTGACACCGCCAACTACACCTGTGTGGCAAAGAACATTGTGGCTAAGAGACGCAGCACCACCGCCACGGTTATCGTCTACGGTAACATACTCTCTGATATTCTCATAGATCCAACATTTCACATTCCTTCACCAGAAATGGTTTTATGGGACCGTTTTGTCCTTTTATTCTTCCCACCAATCATGGCATGTAAAGTCTCACGGGAGAGGTACTGAGATCTTTCAAGAGGTCGGCTCAGGCCAAAAAAAATACAAATTGCAAAGTCACTGTGCATAAAGCAAATCTTTCTGTCACCCACAACTTGTAGCATTCTCTTGTTTCTGCCTGAAGGTGTGCACTGACTGGAAGATTTGTGATTTTCTGAACTGTGTGAGAGGTGCTGATGTAGCTGAGTTGTACTTAAAGAGACCCCTGCTGTGGTTTCACACAGACTCTGCCACTGTCACCCTAACATCAACCAGCTAAGCTGATCCTGCACAGCGTGGCTGTGAAGTTAAACGTCAGCGCCTGCTGGAGGCTACTCAAGACAGAACAAATGACACATGAAGAAGAAGCTCTTTGGAACTCCACATTGTTTTTATGTGTTAAATGGCTTCTAGCTTGATTGCTTGTGTAACTGGTTTGTTGTGTGCTTGATAATTTCCCTCTGGGGATTGGCAGACATTATAAACTCCCTGTTTCAGACACCAAACAACATGTAGTTTTTTTTGTACATCCAGTGCAGGGTGAAAATTTCTGAAAGAAGCAGATCCACCACAACAGAAAGTGGCCAGATGTTTGATACTGGAACTGCCACGGTGTTAAGCTTCATTTCATTTATTCAGATCTCTTTTAGCTGTTAAAAACAGCTAGTCTTCCTGGAGTCTATCCAGCATGCTGCCATACAATATATTCACATTATTTTTTGTATTATTAGGTAAAAATACAATTATAATGATATAAAAATCACTTTTCTGCATCCCCCTGCTTGGACTTGCAGGATTTTGCATTCTAAGCTGCATTTTGTCTCGTTTCTCCACTGTTGCTAAAAGTAGAATGAATATTGAGAATAAAGCAGTCATTCGAGGATCCTTGTTGGTAGATACAGACATGCAAGAGAGCAGATTTCAGGGGCAAGTGTCTCTTCAAGGCTTTCATGTCACTAACACAGACTGTTAGGATTACGTGTCAAAAAGTGCTTTGATGTCAGCTTATCCATTCCATTTTGAAGATGGGACACTCAGACGTGTAAGTACAGTTGTTCTGTATAAAATGTATTCATACTTCACCACAATGCTTCACAGAATACCCAAAGGATGAAGGAGCGTTTTTACTGATGCTGCTGTTGAAAAACTAAGGATGGGTGCTGTGTTGTCTGCCTAACCGACCACAAGGACACTGGAAAAAGGAGCTGAAAACAAAAAGCAGGGCGTGGACATAGATGGAAATAGAAGGAAAGATGATGGACGCTTGATCTGTGGTGGAAAGAAAGCAGACTGTAAAGAAAAAAATGAATAAAATGATGGGCTTTTGTGGGCTTCCCTTCAAGTCCAATATTTTGGACTCCGCTTGTAAGTGTAGCACATTTGAAAGTCGGAGGCTCCGAGGGACCCAGATCCACCATCTCAAATGCCACAGACTTGTTCTCAGCCACGAGTCCTGGTGTCACTCTGCACTGGATTTACTAGCTGACAGAGATGGATGAGAGAGGGAAGAGAGGCATTAGGAGGAATCAGTGAATGGAAAATGCAGCAATCTTACCAGAATTTACAGTCTGGCTGCACCGCAAAGTAACGACCCGAGATGTCAGGGTCACAATGCAAAAACGGCACAGTTAGTGCAGGTTGTGTAATGCGCACAGGACTGTAAATCAGTATAGCCACGAGATTCTACTAGAGGACTCCTTTCACTCTGCTTGTTCATTTATATTTCTGCAGCGTTTCATCGGTTTTATATCCACAAACAGAAATGCCTCAAGAAAATCTTCACTGTTTTAGAGACAATAATTGATAACATGTTTTTATCATTTATTCCAGTGAATGGTGGATGGTCCACATGGACGGAGTGGTCAGTGTGCAGCAGCCGCTGTGGCCGTGGTTACCAGAAACGCACACGCAGCTGCACCAACCCGGCGCCGCTCAACGGTGGAGCCATCTGTGAAGGGCAAGGCATCCAGAAGCTGACCTGTAATCCTCTCTGCCCAGGTACGGAAAAAAACTAAAAACTAAAAATCCAACACACCCACTTTTATCAGTGGGCCGAAGGGGTTCAGTTGCACAAAAACAAGCAACCCTGCATATTTCACTCTTTCTGTGCCTCCGCGCTGATGCGTGTTTCTCTCCCACCTATTCTGGCTGTCTCCATCATTTATCCACTCGCCCACTCATGCGCTCATATGTCCTCATCTTCTCATTCCCCGTTTCATTCACCCAAACCCCGTATGTCCTGTTTGTTGTGTGATAGTGGATGGCCTGTGGACAGAGTGGAGTAAATGGTCCACCTGTGGGACAGAGTGCACCCACTGGAGGAGGAGAGAATGCAACGCCCCGGCACCCAAAAACGGGGGGAAGGACTGTGAGGGCATGGTGCTCCAGTCAAAGAACTGCACCGATGGGCTGTGCATGCAGAGTGAGTACCCGACTAATCCTCTGCTACTCTCTCTGACCTGCCAACCAAAGAAATCTCTTCACCCTTTGACCTGGAGTTTTACTGTGCTCTTTCATCATTGCACTGTGTTTCACACCCACACATAACACGCTCGCCCTGTCTGTCACTCAGTTTGTTTCACTTCACCCATGCATGAACAAGAAGTGAAGCTAAAAACGTCTTTCCGCCTTCTCTACTCGACCTGTTTGTCTTTAGTTCCACATGTATAATACATGGAAGCCGTTTCATATGGTGATGCTAAAGCAAAAATCACAGCACACTGGTTGTGATTGAATGATTTAAAAAAATACTTAAACGGCAGCTGGAAAAACGTAAGCAGACTGGATCTAGAGTTACTTTAAAAAAAATAAGCAGTTATATTACAGCTGCAAGGTCACTGGTATTAAACTAATGTAATTACTGCCACCATTGAAAACTCCAAGAAAGACAAATTCCCAGGTAGATGGGAGGCAAACATGTATTATACACATACACACATACAGTATACTGTACATATATATATATCACAGCTGATACGTAGTACAGCTATATCACAGCTGATACGTAGTACACAAGAAGCATGGGGATTGACCAGCAATGTTTTTATTTTGCTGGTTTTACCTTTGTTGATGCTAATGTGAAGCCAGCTTGCATTACAGGCAGATATTTTCCTGCAGACAGGGACTTGTGTTCTGCTTCTCTTTCCTCCAGCAACTTAAAAACAGCTACACGGTTCAGCAAAGGTAACAATCCCGCTCCCACCTCCTCACAATGCATTTATCAGATACTGAAATCAAGCTGCAGATTTCTTTGATGTGTTTTCGTGTTTACTGCAGTGTTAAAGATGCAGTGTAAAGTGCCTAAAGCCGGAATTTCATCTGCTAGAATAATCTTTGCTGTCTCCTTTCTACCTCTGTGAGGGAGTGAGACGGAAAAAAAGCTCCAAACACTGCACAGTAACCGAGTTAAACTGTCTAGTTTAATACGGCTCCTCTCCAATAAACAGCTTCAAAGGTGTTAGACCCAATCACTGTCACAAGTGCCTCCATCAAGCATCAAACTTATTAGAGATGGTGATTGTGACACTAATGACATAACAGAGGCTTGGCTGCTGGATGTCTTAAATTCGATACAGCTGGCAAATACCATGTGCAGCTGATCTGGGCTTTTGGGGCGCCGCATTGTGAGCTGCTACCTGCTGTAAGGTCGGTGTCAGTGCGATGTAGTGTAAGTTACAGCTGACATCACTGCGGTGATCGATATGCCTCGCTTGAAACCGATCTGCATGTTTATGTCAAGAGTAAATGTACGAGTCTGTAAACAGAACACAGGAAACAACAACTTGAGCGTTAATGTAAGAGATTTCATTCAGTGTTTAGATGTTTGCTTCGGAGGAATGCCTTTGCTGGTTTTGTTTGTAAAGGAGTGCATAAAAGCATCAGGAAATAATCTGTCAGAGGGCTGAGCTGGGATTTACTCTTTTCCTGACCCATCTTTGTATTTTTCTTTCCTTCTACATAACAACATATGTTCACCACACACTTTTCAGCCCTTGCACTCGCCCTTTGCAGCTCGGCCGATCCCAAAAGCATTAGTTCTTGGCAGATTGATGGCTAGTTTGCCGAGAATATAAAGCCGTAATGATATAGATTTAGGATCATTGCAGGGATTGATTTTTTTTGGAAGCTAAAAGGGTGAAGCCACTTATGTCAATGCTAATGACCATTTCCACAAGCATTTAGGAGAACGGCCCATTATCTAAAAGCTCACGTTATGGCAAATATGATTGGGAATGGAAGTTGTGTGCAATCTGAACTCACCTTGGACCGCTGATCTGCTCCCTCTAGTGCAGGGCCGGAATCTGAGCAAATACGTGTCTGTGGATTCCATTGCAGCTTGATCTTATTTTCTGTTGTTTGAATTTATTTTAATCGTTTCAATTGCAATCCATCTCAGAAATCTGCCGAAGGAATTCGATACAACCGAAGCTCAAAATAGGACTCGGTGCCCCGGCATCCGTTTGCCGTTCACTGTAGAAACACAACTGACCCGAGTCCAAAAAGGAAAAAGATTTGTGTTATAATTTACTTTGTAGCTTGTTTATCACATTTACACTGTCAGGGAGTTTTGGGTGTTGGATTTAACAAAGTTAAGTATCTTCAGATTGAACTAGAGAGGTTTTCAGTCTTCGTGTTGGAAAGAACTTCTGAACTCTTACATGTATAGCTCTCACAGTTCACTGCGGCTGACCTGTCTGCTTCTCTGCTTTGCACGCTCCCTGCGGCCTATCTCTCCTGATTCTGATGTTGTTTTCCAAGCCTTTGGTAACCCTGCTCGCAGACGTGACATTTTCTTGACATATCGATCCGGAGAGAGGGGAATGCAGACCTGCACGGGCAAATGCTTTATTGCTGTCAGGCAAGAGTGGGCAATCATGATGTTAAGCTTTATTTCAGTTATTTACACCCAGGTTGAGAGGCCTTCATAAAATGGGTTATCAGTTTCTGTTCGCGCACGATTCATCACAAAGAAGAACTGTAGCTTAAGCTAAATGCAACTTGTGACAGCTCTGGTGATAGCGGTTTTTTGGGTCGGTGACAGAGCATTTTCCTAAGGTTGTTAATTTGTCAAACTAAAGGAGTAATGGTTAAAATACGGGCAATGATTTCCTCTACTATGATCCCAACTTCCTTCCAAGTTTTACGATGTCAGTAAAAAATAATCGTTCTTTCTGGCGCTCTGAGATTTCCTTCGGAGACCACCCACTGGAGCGTGCCTTTACCCGCTCCTTACTGTACTGTAGACTCACTTAGGATGAATAGAATCTCTACAGAATGGGTTCAAAAGGGCCATCAGTTAGTCTGACCCTCACAGTCGCCTCCCCCTTACTCCAACCCTGCATCCCCGACGCCTGACTGCAAGCACCAACCCCATCTATCAGGCCATTGATTTTCATGTCAGTCCACTTGTCTGCCTGTGGTGCTCTCCCTTTCCAATAAGGACTTCATTGTTTGTATAGTTGTTTATGGATGTCCCAGGGAGAGTGAATATTATGTGCGCTATCCCCGGCCGCTGGTCTCGCTTGCTTTTCCGTTCGCAGGCCGGCTGCAGCAAAAAAGAAGCTCCCTAAAGCCCAGCTGGAACTATGCTTGAAGATTTCTTAAATCTCCAAATCACATGCCTTCAATTTTTCAAATGGCTGTCCTTCAGCCTTCTCCCACTGCCGGCTTTCCAAACATAATCATTCCTTTTATCTGGTACACTAACCTCTCCATCCAGCTTGCAGTGACAGATGCAAGGCTGTAGGTTCTATTGACTCTGCTGGAGCCCACACTTTATCAGCTCCTCCATTCCCCCTCACCTGCCAGCATCCGTCCTGCTGCTGCTCAGGCACTAAGCCCACTTGATGGATCGTGCCACTCCCTCAACGAACCTCCATGTTCTCCCCCCTGCTTTTCTCATCCATCTCTATACACCCAGCACAGATATGGAGAGGAGGGGCCAAATCAAGAAAGATCACTTCCCTTTGCCATCACTCTTGCTCATGAGTTTGTTGCTGTCTCATGTGTTGAGTTTGTTTTTTTTTCTGTTGGAGACTTGATTTTCATCATCCCTCTCCCTTTACCCCCTCCACCCCTCTTTCTTTCTTCCCCCATCCACAACCATTCCTCTTTTTCAAGGTTCCTTGTATCAGAAGTCTTCTGAGGCAAAAGACAAGAGTGACATTGGAAATTCATGTGAGTTATTATTTTCATCATTTGTTCTTTTTTTTCTTATTACCCTTTCTTTTTTGTTTGTTTGTTTTTTGTTTGTCATTTTCTTATGTTTTATGTCTTTAGTTTTTGTTTTGAGCAATGTCTACATAAGCACAATCTCACTCTGATCTTTTAATCTTTAATGTCCTTTTTAACAGAAAACATCTTTCTCTGAGGTCTTACAGTAACTTCAAAAGTAATATTTAAAGTATTAAATCAAGGAAAAAACTGCGCTTCCAAAATAATGCTGAGCGTGAAGTCACATTAAACATGATGTAGCAGGAGAGTTAATCAGCTGTAACACACCAACTAGGCTGCAGGTTGTCATATACTTAGATTTCCATCACAGTTTTTTGGATTTTTGGTGAGATTTGTGCAGGTGAGAAATGAGGATTTCACCAGCTGTAGGGTATCAGCTGAGTCTGCACACTTCTGTAAGCAGGATAACAATGACAGTGACATGACTGAACACAAACTTGGGTTTAAAATGAAGCAGAAAATCATGCATAAACTCAATGTCGTGTCGACATTACACAGCAGAGGAGAAGAAAAGCACAGACGCGAACAAAAACAGCGACTTCTTCTTGTAGCAGCAGAAGTAACGGAGCTCCATGGCGGCCAGCAGCTCGCTTCTTTGGCTGGTTAAATGATCTCTGTGTGCTCTGTTTTCAGCACTCCTAGCTGCCCGCTCAAACTACATGGCTGTAGGCCTTTAATACTCATCTTGTGTCCAGTTTCATATTCAGGATCTGTCATTTCCTGCCAGTGTTATTCCAGTTTTTTCATTTGTAGAGAACATTTGCCTTCCGCTTTTTGTAGGTGGAGGATGAGAAAAGCCACATGGGTGCGCAGTAGCACAAAGGGTGTGAAACACAACCCTTTTTTGTTCATTTTAGACTTGTTCTTCTACATGTGTTTAAAATGGAAGAGCTACATTAGGATTAATTTGCAAACAATTAATCATTGTGTCTTTATTGCCAGAAATCCAGAAACAGAATAAGGAGAGGAAGATTTGCTTTAGTTTTTCATTTGAAGATCCTCATTAGTCTTGCATCCTGTTTCTCCTCTGAGCTCTCTCCAGTCAGTGAAACTCTGTGTGATGTTGACTGCTGCTCTCTCCCTCTCCCTTTTTCTTTCCCACGCTTCCACTGATAATGTCCTCTTGCATTTCTTTGTTGGATGAGCCATTAGCCCGTTGCCTGTTTACAGTCATGTTCCTGTTTTCTAATTCAAGGAAGACATAGCTATTTATCCTCTCGGGCATCGTAAACCCAAGCCACTTTGCCTCAACATCAGCTCAGGCATTGCACTTAGAGTGAATAAACACAGGCCTCCTTTTGTCTTTACAACTGCATCAGTTCCCCCAGACAATTTACTTGGATGCTTTTTCTGTGAATTTTGCCAACAATGGGATTTCTGTTCTTTCATTTAATGATCAGAGCAAGTGGTGTTTAGAGCTGCGGTGGTGGCTGGGGATGAAAGCTTTGTTCACTCATGAAGATACGCTGGTATGCAAATGTTTTGATATATATGTTACTGTGGACAATAGAAAGATATATCAAATCTATAATCAGGAATACTATAAGCTTATCATGGGTCTATTAACTGTATACTTAAGTTGTTATTTTGATCCATATCTGAATGTTGGCCTGCTTCTGCAGGTTGCTTTTATTCATGAAAACACTTTCATCAAGCGCTAGTAAATCCAGATGAAACCAGACGAGATCCACATAACTGGACACACTCGTGGAAACACATATTCCTGCAACGGGAGATGAGGAGGACAGATGAGGATGAAATTGAGGATTACTCCTCTCATGCAGTAGTAACAGACGCTCATGCTGGACAGAGTAAAATAATTTTGCTTGAGGAGATTAGAATTGGGGAAATGGGGCTGATCACTGAGTTTCCAAAAAATTATCACTACCTAGGAAGAAAATTAAGAGAATCTGGCTCATCAGTCGTCCAGGACCAAAAACGTCTCTTTCACTGCATATAAGCAATGGGGCATTAAAAATAATTATGCAGTCTTGTGGGTGTTGTAATTCACGCTTTAAATATAAAAGTAAACAAAAAAGACACTAAAGGAAACCAGCTACAATATTTACTGTAGAGGGTTTCTCAAAGTAGAATCTGTCTTGATTCAGAGTTTGGATGGCTATTCAGGTTCATGTCTTTGAACCAAATTACTCATGTTAAATTGAAAATATCTCTTAATATACAGTGTATATCTAAAAAAAAAGGGGGCTACTTTTTTAGATATATTTTTAGTTCTTCTTTCCCCCTCATATTAAAGTTGATGTTCAAATGGAGGAAAAAAATCCCCAGGAAGTTAGAACAGAGTCAGTGGTTGGTTGGTTGTTCCACTTTGCAGCAACTCCTGTAGAAATGTGATCCAGATTAAAATGTCCTTAGAACAAAATCATTACTGTATCTTTGCCACAAAATTACGCATCAGAGGTTTGAAGATGAACTTCAAGTTAAAATAGAGCTTTTAAGAATAAGATATAAAATGTATTGTGTCTTGGGCCTTGAGATGTGAGAAATACAAAATAACTTCAGTTGAAGTCATACAGTAAGCTTTATGCCTTAAAAACCAAAGTCATCACATACCAAGGTTTTCCCTCTAACAGAAAGCTTAACCATAAATGCCCAAGCTTGTTCTCAGTTATGTTCCTCCTGACTCTGTGTGTTTTGGCCTGTCATCATGTTGCAGAATGAAAAGGGGACTTATCCTCCACCTCCTTGATAGTAATGCAGGCATCTGAAGCCCCTTGAAGTGCCTGCATTGTTTTTTTCACAGTGCTGTTTGCTTCTCAGTTATTCAAACACTGTCTCTCTCCTCCCTGGGTCCTTGCAGAAAATGGAGTGTTAAGTAATCTCTTTTCATTTCCTTTTCTTGTACTTTCCCCCTTTCTGACAATGACTCGTGTTCAAAGTGATGTATAAATCTAAGCGATGCATTTTAATGCGCACACTTAGCAGGTTGCAGCCTTTATCATCAAAGCGTGGATGGAACATTGCTCGACTAAGGAGATGTATGTTAAGTAACTGCGGGGACGCTTGGCAAAGGGAGCGCAGTGAAATTACATTTTTAGACTTTCATCATTGGCTCCCCGCTCTGTTTTCTGTTTGTGTCTCAGCTAGAGAAAGGATTATAGGACTATATGAGGGTGCATCTTTAATGTGGTGTCTCAGGCAAGGATGAATAGAGACGGCTTGGCTACCTAAATGCTTCCCAGAGACTGAAGGAAATAAAGTCTTTGTAATTAGAGCCATTCAGGAAAACTCAAACCACTGCTTAAACACCATTTTATTGTTAATTCACTGCTTATACAGTGGGTGGGGATAAAGGTCGAACTAAAATTCACTTTGGATTTTTTAATATATTAGGTTTTAAACCGACTGCACGCTGAATGCTGCCCGTACTGATTTCAGTTTCATTCCAATTCAGACGTAAACATTAAGTCAAAGACAAAATAAGCCTGAAGACCATTCTGTGATTACACAACTTTCCTTCCCTTTGAACTTCTTATGCTTCGTTGTGAAGGAGAGCACAAGAGTGATTTCTGAACTCTTACATGTATAATTTGTGTAATTTACACAAATGCTCTGCCGCCTCGCGCATCTTCAAGGTGCCGTCTTTGGATTTATGGCTGACACTGCCATCTGCTGCAGTTTTGGGCATTTTATGGGCACATATTATCTTTAAAGGAGGATCTCCTATATCAGCGCACCTTTGTTCTCCTTTAGAAAAGTATGCATTTGTGTGATTTGGTCTTTGACGTCTTGAACAACCACATGACATGCTCAGCGTACACCGTCCGGCACACATGCTCCCACAAGCCCTCTAACTTCTCATTACTTCTGAAGAAGTGTTTTTTCCTCCCGTTTGTCAACCCGTGACACTGAAGGACATTCTTCATCAGGCACCACAGAGAGTTCAGACTGTCAGTCAGCATCCATTAAAAGGCCTGAACTGTAATGAGTGCCTTTGTTTCTAGCAGCTACTTATGTCCCTCCACGCCAGGCTAACTAATCACAGAGGTTCCTCCAGCTGGAAAGTGGACAGAAAGACTCTGGGAGGCAGACAGAGATGAAAGACAATTTGAGAAATCCAAGATATGTCTAGATCTTATCTACAGTGTGTAAGAACAAAGACTTAGACAGACTCTGAACTCCAGCACGGAGCAGGGTAATTTGAAGACGAAACCATCTACATCCCCCGTCTCCACAACTTTTGATCTTCCTTCTGATCCGTGATCAGTGTGTCACTGGGTTACACTGGGACGGCCGTCTTTATTAATTGTGTTGTTTCTTTCGATTTTTATCATGGCCGTATTTATTTTTCTCGTTAATTCTTATCTTTATGAGGCTACATGTGTGACGTCCGGCTTCTTTCAAGAATAATTAAGCTGTGACTTTGTAAGATACAAGCAATGACCCTCAAAATTGTCAAACAGGGTTTTTTTTTCTTCTTTGGTTTCTAAAGATGTGGTGCGACTAATGTGACAAAGCTGAAAGGTGAGACAGACTTAATGTCTAGTAGCAGATTAGGTGTGCTGTAGTTCATGCATCATTATCTCTTTTCATTTATGATGATTAAGAGTCTCCCTTTTAAAGGGAAAAAACAGATAAGGTTTGTGTTTATTTCGTGGTATGATGGTTATTAATATCCGGCTTAATGGTGAAGCAGGATATTAGTCTGCTGATAATAACTTCATCATAACTCCTGCATATTGAGAGAAAAAGCTAAATCCCATTGGTGTTAACTTAGGAGATTTTGTTTTTCCTCTCTTTTCTCTCTTCCCCAACCCCCTCCCCCAGTGGCCCCCAGTACAGATGATGTGGCCCTCTATGTGGGGATTGTCATAGCGGTGATCATGTGCCTGGTTATCTCCGTCGTCGTGGCGCTCTTCATCTACCGGAAGAACCACCGGGACTTCAGCTCTGATATCATCGATTCTTCCGCCCTGAACGGAGGATTTCAGCCAGTCAGCATCAAGACGGCCCGCAAAGGTGGGTTACACGAGTCAGTGTGTTTCTCTGCACTCGCAAAAAGTCCATCTCAGGCACGTTGCTGGATGTTTTGACATGCTTGTACAAGAAATCATTGCATCCTTTTTTATACATTACCCTGATGAAATAATAAATTCATGAACACAACAGGAAAAATAATCATTAGGTTGAAAGATATGAATAAATGTACACAGAACAGGTTAGAGTCCAAAAATTCACGAGATGCATTTCATAAAATTTTTGTTATTTGCTGGAAAATAATCAGTAGGGCAGCGGGAATATAATAGGGTCAGCTGAGAAACACATTCTAAAAGGACCATAACCTATTTAACCAGAAGGATGCACAAGAAAACAAGCTATTCAAAATGTAATCGTAGAAGCCCAAAATCATGACTGATTAGTTTCACTCTTCGATAAGATTCAGATTTTATGTCTTACTTTGAATACTTAATGAAAAGAGGCCACATTTGCAAATTTCATAGAAACTTCAAATAATGTTGTCAAAGTTGAGATCTCAAGTTGCAAAGATTCATCTGATCTCAAAATATTTTATTTAAAATTTGGTTTGAAATAATACGCAGTATTTAATTAAAGCATAAGTAAAGCACAACGATGCATCAACCCAATACGTCTGTGTTATGAGACATTTGAAGTGACTTGCTTTAGCAGCTCATAACATTAAGCAGTTTCTAGGACAGGAGAGTGCGTTAGGGATGATGTGAATGCAAATGTGCTCTTTTGACTGTGGAGCTTTTCCGAGAACTGCAGGTTTCTGCGGGTGATATGGTGAAACTATTCAGAAGCCTGTGCTTGGGATGAGAAGCCAAACTACACTTCATCATTAAGGTGTTATCATCAGACCAGTCTCCATGCTGCATATTCAATTAGTTTTGCTGGCGACATGAAATGAAAGAGTGAGAGAAGCTGAGAGGCAGAGTAATCAGAGTAAGCACATTGTAAGTGCTTAAAACACACAGAATTGAAAAAGGGACATAAAGAAAAGGCACAAAAATATTATCTTACACTCTTTGGCGTATGAACAACTTGGATAACTACTTGGGTAAATGATATTTAGCTGGTTTATGAGCTTTTTTAAAAAGCTGCTGTTGCAATCTTGTACATGGTAAACTACTGTAAAGTGTTCACGCACCAAGGCCAAATTTTTATATAAAGAAAGAATACACACCTGTAAAAAACAACATTACCTCTTCATGTTTTATCTTCATGTTATTTATTATGTTTAGTACTTTAAATTTCCTTTGAAACACGTTACAGAAATCTCTGCAGTTTGAGTTTTACTTTTTTAATTAAACTGTGTTTAGGGGGGGCTGGACTTCATATAGAGTCTATATCTGTAATTTATATATATGAAAAATTTAACCCCATCTGAGCTGTTCTCAGCATAGTGTCCACTGGAAAAGCCCTTTGAGGGATTCAACCAGCTTATAAAAAAACTTCCTTTCAGGTGTTAAACTTTAACCTTAATTCTGCAGATTTTTTGCTACCCATACAGTAATTCTTGTTTTACAAACACCTCTGCTACCACTAACTACTGGCACAGCACTCCCATTAAACCGCCATTTCAGCAACTTTTGAGACTTTACTTAACATCTGTGTTATTTAGAAAATCATGTGGCTTGAAAACAGAGAGGAGATAGTCTGCAGTAAGAGCTTGAAGACAGAGGGCACCCACATCCCTCACTCCGCCCACTCAGCCCAGCTATTAAGCATGCATCTTTGCATCCTACCTACAGAGTAAACTCAATCTTAGTGATGCCATCTGTTCTCCATAAATCACAGCTGTGGCTATTCTCTGACGGAGTTACATTCCTTGCTCCTGAAGTGGACTTCTCTCATTAGTGAAAAACAAATAAGTGTAGATAAGCAGCACTTTTGCTGATTGCTGCCAACAGTTCACTTCCTCGTACTCAGTTTAGTTTTAAGTTGCTTACTTTCCAATTACTTAGCTGATACAAAGTAATAGGAAAGTAACTGCTGATTAGTGCACGCATTCATCTTTAGCTGTGTTACTTTCTTTTCTTTTCCAGCTGATCTTCTAACTTCTCCCCCTGACCTGACCTCAGCAGCTGCTTTGTACCGTGGCCCGGTTTACGCGCTCCACGATGTAGCTGACAAAATCCCCATGACCAATTCCCCTCTGCTGGACCCTCTCCCGAACCTGAAGATTAAGGTGTACAACTCCTCCGGCTTAGTAACTCCACAAGACGACCTTGGAGGAGAATTGTCCTCTAAACTGTCACCTAAGCTGCCGCACTGCCTGCTGGACAACAGTGACAGCACAATGGGCCGTCGCACACAGACGCAGACGCTGCTTCGCACCAGGGATCCGTCCTGCACCGCTCTTGGCTCCTTCAGTTCCCAGGGGGGACACCTCATCGTGCCCAACTCAGGTAGTAGAGAAAATGTAGGAAAAACTGCAGCAAAATGACTGTTTTCATATCTGATTTATTTGTTCCCATATCATTAATACAATTTTAGACCTTTTAGGGCAAGGGTATCAAAGGGATTATATGCATAGAGGAAAACATTTATCGAAGCCACATGTCAGAATATTCTTAATGATAATACCTCTGTTTGAACATGCAAGAGTGTGTACTGAAAGGCGTAATAATTCTCCGCAGTGGAGACTGAAAGGAGATGAGATCTACCATTAGCTCGTCTCTCTTTGCTCTTAAAGGGTCCGAACAGCTTCAGAGCAAACATCCCGGTGATGACGATCGGCCCCAAATGTGCCACACAGAATAAGCGCGTTAAATGTGAGAACTGCCTGGTGTCTCCAATGATCGTCTGGCAGCATCCAGGAAGTCACTACAAACGGCCAGGAAATTATAGTTGGCACTAGATTGGATCAGCTTTGCTGTCTGATCTAACATAGCCATGACCAGTTACTACCCACTGCTTGCCTTTGGCCATGTGGTATCAGCAGGAAAGGATTTTGGCAAAAGATATGGCTTGATGAAATACATTTGATCAATGCTGACTTTGTAATTTAGAAACCATCTAATTTATTCAAAATGTTGCACTTATGAGATAAGTTGAAATGAAACTGGACAGCAGTTAAGAAAGTCACTTGTTAGGCTTCATGAAAAAGTGAATGACTAAACAAGCCCTGCATGTGAAATGGACCAAAAACAGAACACTTGAATTGTATTCAGTGCAACATCTGCCTGAAAAACACTTAAGCACACCTTTCGCCCGGAGCCAAAGCACCACCCAGCGAGCTCTCTGGTTAATCCTCTTTGCCAGAAGTACCTGTGCTCTTCTTCTCGCTGACGTTTTTGATGATTCTTCAATGCAAAATTTCATCAGCTGAATGTTGTTTGGTAGACAGCCTTCTATCATCCTCAGGCACTTCTCTGATATGATGCACATTCATAGACAAGTCTTTGACTTCGTGCTGTCCACTCTCAGATGTATCAGAGCAGCCCCCACGCCAAAACGTTTTCACCACCAGTTTTTGATTCTGCACCAAACACAAACACGTCTTCTGTTACTTCAGCCCGACCCATTTATCTTTATCTTATCTATGAAATACACATGACTTTTGAAGACCTTTGACTGGATGCTAATTGGCCAACCATAGTTTTGTTTTAAAGTTCTATTTATGCTGATTGCAGATGATGCAATTCAATACCAACAGCTGCAAGAATTATCTGCAAAGGAGTTTTGGGACTCATGAGGACTAGTTATTGCTTCATGGGATGGAGGCCCTGACAGACAGTCAGACCTTTTTTTTTTCCTAAAGCCCTCAGGGTGCTCTTACAGCCTCTACATAATGGTTATTCATTCCAAAAGCTAAGACAAAACAAGTCTTAGATGTCAGAAGTGTAATCATTGGCACTGTAAATCCCCTAACAGCAACAACTTGAATCTAAAGATGCGATATGGTTAAATTCATTAAGAATGGGAATTTTTTGTTTTTTTTTACAAGAATGTAGTGTTACAGGTAAGAAAAGTGAAAATCAGATTTCTGGTAATTTTTTGGTATAAGATGTCAAATAAGGGCAGTGAATCACAGCTGTGGATATACATGGTAAAATATGGCCTCGCTAACAATTATTATCCATTCTTATTCAACCACACAACCACAAATTTTAAATTAATCAAAATCTATAAGCACAGTACACATTGTTTCACTTGCAGGCCTGGGCTGTCATTACCATCCTTCACCATGTCTTCCAGGAAGACACACAACCACATGTGACTTTAAGTAATTCCCTCAGCCATGTGCAACTTATCAGTATATTGACTACACGCAGTATGACAGGGGTTGATGGATACCGAAGGTGCCTGCTCTGGAAGCACCGGAGAAGAGGTGCTCTAGTTTCAAGCAAGCCTACATTAGCCATGCTGTCTTCACTTCAAGCACATGCCTGCTGTAAGTAACATGCCGCAGATGCATGCTGACAGGCATAGGCAAACTAGCTTTGACATTAAAGGATACACAGACTTCTCATATTACTTAAGTTTTTGTTTTTTTTTTCTTTCTCGTTTTGATACCTGTAAAATGTTCTCAGCTGCCACTTGTTCTCAGCCACCTCATCGTGTTACATAGGCTAAGGGGTTGGAAAGCACATTTGATATTTGATCTGTTTCCATGTCTAGGTAGTGAAACATTTTGTGGCACTATTAGTGTGCCTGTTTAGTATTTTTTGCCTTTTAAAAAATGCATTTCTCATCTTTTACCGGTTTTGCTGTAATGCAGAGTAGCACAGAGTGAGACATCCCCGTGGCAGACTTGTGATTGCCTAGCATAGCTAGGGAAGCTGTCACCTTTTAAAAGTTCAGCACAGCACAAGGACATGGGGAATCAATGAGTTATCTGAGAAACCCGCGTCCTCAGAGAGCAAAACTCTCTGTGTGTATGTCACTGCACATGCAGGACCATGCACACGGGAATTCTGGGTAAATAAAATAAAAAATAAAAAAAAACATTAGATGGGACATCATGAAATTAATCTAAGATTGACAAATTCAAGTCATGTTGGATGCAGCAGTGTGGGAATGTTAAGAAAACAGGCATCTTTCATTTTTGAAATGAAATGCCACATCATTCCCAGATACCACAGGAGAAGCAATAAAGTGTTTTTTTATTGAACTGAAGGTCATTGCAATTATTACTGTTTCCCTAAGAAAGATAACACTTTTCCCCGGGTCTCTAGACTCTCTTTACTGGTTCATTGCATTAGAAATGCAATTTAGCAATTTAAAAAAAAAAAATTCTACAGCACATGGAAATAGAAGAAACTAGTTTTTGTATCTGTCATCATTAACACTGCTCCAGCATGGAAGGCATGATAAAGTCTTAGCTTGCTGTGTGAACTAGGCCTCCAGTGCTGTCATTTTACCCTTACATAACCAACAGCTCCAACACTTGTAACATTGAATATTTTGTTGATCAAATACCAGTCATTCAACATGACTGACAATTTATTTGACTCATAGAAACTGTGATCAGGGCAGCTCTGCTTCCTATGATGTGGTAATGAGAGCAGCTGGAGGCTACAGTGACTCACTGTTGGGTCTTCAGATTTTGGATGTGCTGGGGCTGCTGTGATTAGTTGACATCATTTGAGCAGATATCTTAGCAAAATCTCTCAGCGTACTCTTCGTCTCTACTGATCAGATACTGAGTTTAAAGCCAAGATTCAGCCAAACAAAATAATGAATATTAATGCAGTCATGACATAAACGGTAAATATTTTCCTCCTAACCTCTCTGACGTTTCGAACAGCACCCCTCCAAAGGCATGCCTTCTGATTTCTGTGTCTCTGCTTATTTGCTCCTCAGGGGTGAGTCTGCTTGTCCCAGCCGGGGCAGTTCCTCAGGGCAGAGTCTACGAGATGTATGTGACAGTTCAGAGGAAGGACATCATGAGGTATCCAGCGCTCCGTCCTATCAAACATGCACCGAGGATGCTGTCACACTGCTGCTAATCTGCATGTTCGTCTTTTTCCGTGGTCCCCTCTAGGCCCTCGGTGGATGACGGCCAAACAGTGCTGAGTCCGGTGGTGAGTTGCGGACCTCCTGGGGCCTTGTTGACGCGGCCTGTAATTATCACAATGCACCACTGCGCCGTGTGTGACGGCCAACAGGATTGGCTGATCCAGCTCAAGAGCCAGTCCCAGCAGATCCAATGGGAGGTGAGATACTCGATTCAAAGCGAGACCAAATGAGACGTTAAAATGATATTTTAAACTAAGATTCACACATTGAATTCATCCATTAGATCATCCAAAAGCTATTTGCTTAGTGGTGAGTAAAAGGGAGTTATGGAGAAGCATGAAGTGACGATACACTGGGCAGAAGATCGTGTTAGCCCTGTTTGTTTGTGCAGCTTGGCTCTAAAATAAAATCCCTGCTGCTGCACCCAGGAGCTGAAATACTAAACCCCTAATAGCAGGAACTGGGTAAAGGCTGTTTTTCCTCTGGCATTTTTTAAGGCATATTTTCCTTACAGTATTTGTTTCAGTGTAGGAATACATACTCTATATGTTTCTTTGCTTACAGGCAACATCATCAGCCTTGCTGAGGGCAGCAGGGTGAACATCACCCACTTAAAAGATTATTTGTAAAGAGTTTTTCCAGCTGCATCACAAAAGTGGCTTATTAGTAGTGAACTTTGTACAGTTGGTTAGATGGTTAATGTTACGACCTAAAACACTAACCAGCCGCACACGTGTCTTGTTGAATGCAAATTTAAGAATCAATACCGTCTCTTATTTCATGTTCCTTTTAAAATAAGCCCTCACAAACTGATGCTTTCCACTCCGTTTATAGTTAATGAAATGTGCTGATAATAATACAAAGCAGCTTTTGTCTGCAGAGGCTTACTCTTTAAATTACTATGATAAAAATCAGATGGTCCGTACTGCTGCTTCACTGCTTAGCATCAGGCTGTATCCAGTATTAGCTTCTCTGTTACCCCATTATTGAGTAGCGGTTTAGATAATGTCATTTTCAGGAAGTTTTTAAACAATCCCCTCCCCCTGCTGACGTGATGACTTATAAAGAAGAAGAAATAAAAGCCCAACTGGCTCCACATACCTCAGTGACATTGATAAATTACTAAGGGGGGGGGGGTATCCAATAAAGCTCAGTGTAAACTGGGTATTTTTAAAATGAGAAATAACTATTGATTGCATCTCTGACCTGTCAGAGCTGCAAATGGTAATATGTGTAATGATTTCAGCTTCCCTTTATATGAGCTCCTCTCCCCGCCGAGGCCAGCGTCCCAGCTGCACAAGTGAAATAACTGCTTTATGACATTCCTTGTCAAAATATGCATTCACCTGTGCAACGGAAACCAGTAAGACAAGCCACGTTGAAGAACTGATTCACAGATGTTTGTGAGAGTCTTCGGTTAAAGCTGCAATCTGCACCAAATAAGGCTCTCGCAGATTCAGAAAAAAAGGCAGTGCTGTGATGATGATGGAGACAGCGGGTCATGTTATGACTTTCTGATTCAGTAATTCTGTCAAAAATCCTCCCATGCCTCCAAATAAAAAACAAAAACAAAAGCAGTATGTGAATAAATTAAAGATTGTGTATTTACGTGATTATTCGTGTGTGCACACATTCTGGTACATATACCAAGGAGAAGTCTACATTTCCCCCATGCGCTCCAATTATCCCCCAATAAGAAACCCCAGTGTCATCCCAAAGGAGCTGTTAAAGAGTCTAATGATCTGCCATAATACTGCTGTTAAATGGCCTCGCTCACAATAAAATGCTGTAATTCCTCTTCTGTCTCTTATAATGGGATGAATTAATACCAATGCGCTGCATGCAGGAATGTTTGGATAATAGCAAGAATGAGAGAAACACAATGCTCAAGATCATGAGAGATGGAGAGAAGGAAGTGGAAAGAAAGGCAGACGGGTTGCGTAAGTCTCCTCAGACCAGACAGTTTAATGAAAGAAAAATATGTCCAGGCATTAGCGCTATTAAAGGGGTCAACTGCAGATGCTCTGGATACTCCCTGTCCCATTATCTGGCATACATAATGACAGTGTGTGAGACAGTGGCAGGCATGAGGAAGACACAAAACAGAAGCACAGAAAAGCTTCTTTTTTTTTTTACGGACACATCTTTGCTGGAAAAGCCGCGACCTTGTTGTTCTTTTCTCATTAAAATTGATTTTGAATCCGTGCGGTTTTAATTAAATTCAACTGAGCGTGAAGCTGAAAAGCACAGAAAGAACACATCTAGAAATTAGCTGCTAATTTGCCTACATGTAAAAACTGTGACACGTGACAAGCCATCTCTCCAGTGTAACTACAAGCATACTTATTTCACTGAAATGCATCATTAGATGTTTTGCCACCCATGTAAAAATGGGATAAGCTCACTTTAGTTCAGTTTGAAACGTATAAATTATGAATAATGTGTACACTACTCAGTGAGCATGTCTGGAGGAAATATCTGCTACTGTAAACAACAAGGTGGCCAAAGGATGAGTTTTTAAAAAACTGAGTCAAATAGGGAAAAAAAGTGTAATTAGTACATTAAACTTTGGTAGTTTGTCTCTCTTTTGATATAAAAAATGTTTAGTTAAGTTGAGGCTAATTAAGAAAAGCCGTCATCTAGTTCTATAGTAGGTGAGTTTCGGACCATCAGCCTGTTGTAAAGAAAAAAACCCTTTTTAAACGTCAGCTTTTTAACACAAGTTTGCTGTGAAGCCATTCTTCCTTCTACGGTACCAGTAGAACGTACAAAGCACATTTCACTAATCCTCTGTGCTTAAAAGTTACAGCTCATACTACTTTTCTTCCCTAAACTTCTTTTTGCTCAAAGAAATAACTTTTCAGAGTTCTTCCATCCATCAACTCTTAACTGCATTCGACTTGTTTATATGTTTTTCAGGAAAATTCTGTGGCTGAAATCTGTGTGAGGATGCAGACAAAGTTTTCCCTCTGACTTTTTCCTTGAAGGCTTTTTATACTGCTGCTCCAGAGCTGGCAAAATCGAGAGTATCTGAAGATCTTTTTTATTCAAGTGGCTGTTTTGATCTGCCTTTTTCTTTTACAGTCCTATGAACTGTTCAGTCTGAAGATTTCTTGGCTATTTCAACCTTATCTTTTGATCTCCATTGTTGTTTCGTGGGCATGAATTAGTTTTAATTGTGCTAAGCTGCTTAAAGAAGCCCATAGCTGCTGATTGTTGGGATAGGATTGAGAGACTTAAAGTACTTATAAAGCATTGAAGTTTGAAGCTAAATGGAAACAATCTTGTTTAAATTTTTGAACATAATCTTGATCTTTTTTTATTTCTGGAATCAGTCCATCTTCTACTGTTTATTAACCAGTATTACAAACAAAATCTAATCGAATCACTTACAGAATTTCAGACATGAGTTCCATCTTTTAAAAAAAGGATACTGTTTGACAGGCGTAACCTGTTGTGTCTGATCATGTCCGATAAATTTGGAATTCTTCGGATATTCATTTGAGTTAATCATATTCAATACGTCTAATTTCTAGAAATAAATGTGTGAAATTAGATAAATGAGTGCTCAGAGTGCGTCTACCCCCACTGGGGTAGACGCTTTATTTATTATCATTTTAACAAAGTGATCCACATCTTTCATGATTGGTTCCTTCATTATATAAAAGAGTCAAATCAATCAATCAATCAGTTAGTCAATCAACCTTAACCTTCTCCTTCACTTAACCTTCTTACTGGTGGGAAGGAATCACTTACTTCTGATTTCTGATGGTGTCTTTTCACCACATCTTTTTTGTTTCTGTGTTCCTGTTGATGCGGCAGGATGTGGTGGTAGTAGGAGAGGAAAACTTCACCACGCCATGCTACATTCAAATGGACGAGGAGGCTTGCCACATTCTGACAGAGACGCTGGGTACGTACTGCCTCGTGGGCCAGTCTCTCAGTGCTTCAACCACCAAGCGCCTCAAACTGGCCATCTTCGGTCCCGTCACCTGCCCTGCCATGGAGTACCATATCAGAGTCTACTGCTTGGACGACACGCAGGACGCACTCAAGGTAAGTTTTCTTTTTTGTGCCTCTGTTTGAAAAAGTCGACAAGCAATGACTATTGTACCAGGGAGGGAAACTGAATTCTTTATTAAGATTGGAATGGCCAATGAAAAGTGATGACTGTTGAGGTTAGCTTCCGAATAGCAGGGCTAGAAACTGTCTTATACAACAGGATGCATTAGAGGTTTGCGCATAGTGTCAGCGCTGACAGAGAACATGTCTGCGTGTGCAGGAAGTTCTGCAGATGGAGAAGCAGATGGGTGGGAAACTGCTGGATGAACCAAAGACGCTCAGCTTTAAAGACAGCACCCACAACTTGAGACTTTCCATCCACGATGTCCCCCACACGTTGTGGAAGAGCAAACTACTCGCCAAGTACCAAGTAAGCCGGCCAGTTAACTTTTTATTGTAAAAGAAAAAAACAGCAGCCATAGCGGATGTAGTATCACCAACTCCTGCATCCTCTTCACCGTTTTGCAGGAGCTTTGCTTCCAGCAAGTATGGAGCGGTTCACAGAGGAACCTCCACTGCTGCTTTACCCTGGAGCGATTCTCTGCCAGCACCGTGGACCTGACCTGTAAAATATGTGTGCGCCAAGTTGAAGGAGAAGGGCAGATTTTTCAGCTGAACACAACACTGTCAGAGGTACCATACCATTTTAATATATTCTTGCAGTTTCCTTGTACAAGATAATGAATCTCCCATTCCCCCCAAACATGTTTCCTACCTTTAATTTCATTTGGATAAAGACGTCTTCTAAATGAAGGAGTGTTATATACAGAAGTGTCGATGTTAATTTCAGTTACTTCGCAGGGAAAGTAGTAAATCTCCTTCTCTCTGCTGTACTCCAATCGTGTGCCTGTTTGGATTGGGTAAACTTTCATATTTCCTTCCGCTGAATAAACCATATTTTTTGACTGAAAGCGCTCCGATAAAGAGAGGGATAAAACCAGAGTCAACACTGCTCTGACTTTCCTGAGATGGAAACTACTCTGAGCTGTAGATTTTTTCAGATTTTGCTTTGCGATGCTGCAGCTCCAGAGTGACATCCACTGAGTTTCATAGTACGAGGGTTGTGTTGATGTCTTTGAACTCTTTTCAGCCACTGAAAGCCGTTTTGACAGGGGTGAAAATATTACAACAAAAAATATTTTGGTTCTCAGTGAAAACTAGATGTCGGTCAGACTTCAACGGAAGAGGCAACAACATTGCCAGTATGGACTGGTTTGGGCATGAACACTAAGGAAAACTGCCTACGTAGCTTGTGTAAGGAATGCATGTTGTGGTGAAAATTTAGTGTTTACCGATTCTTTGGTTGAGGAAGACAACTGGTGGGCAAAGTTGATCCAAACGTGGCTTTTTGACGATTTTAAACACAACACGAGTAACACACTTGAATCGGTTTAACCTCTCCAGCTGTTCCTCTTCATTCTTTGTGTATTGCTGGCAGAAAAATCACCCAGAAACAGCCAAAAACTGCTGCCTTCATCCAGTCTTTTGCCACTGCTGACAAGAGAAAGGCACAGGGTGACGTTCACCCTCCAGTCATGCTGTACTTACAGGACAAAGGACGTCTGGCCACAAGAATAGAGCCCAGGAGATGGAGGAGCGTTCACTTTTGTGCTCAGTAATGAGTTGAATTACAGTAAATGCGATGCAGAGCTGTGGCACTGCCCGGCCTTGGTTCATTTTTCTCATGGTCTTAAACTAGTCTCTGTAGCTACAGTTGTGCACTTAATCCTCTAGATGCAATATATTTAAAAATCGCTTATGAGTTAATGGTGAAATGAATAATCTTCACTTGGCTTTCTTTTTAAACCCAGAGAGAGAAAAAATGTCCTCTGCCTTAAAAAACTTCATTTTTATTAAATGTTTTATATTATGTTCTTGCCGTCTGAAGACAACGGCACAAGCGCTGTCCGTTTCTCTCCTTTTATCTCTATTTTCCTCTCTTTGCAGGATTCCCAGAGTATCGACACATCTCTGCTGGACCCGGCCAGTAACATCACAACATTGGTGGGGCCGAATGCCTTTCGTATCCCCGTTTCCATTCGGCAGAAGCTGTGCGGCAGCCTGGACGCCCCGCAGACCAGAGGAAACGACTGGAGGATGTTGGCCCATAAACTTAACCTTGACAGGTGGGAAGACGAGTGAGACGGTGACTCACATATGAGGCCTGAGTGATGACAGTTTGTCCGCAGTTACTGACTCACTGCAGTCAGATGGTGACTCACATGTAGGCCTTTAGAGATCAAAGTCTGGCCAACGGGCTGATTGTCAGACTTTGCAAATCTACTTAACTCTATAAATGATTAGGGCTTGGTTTAAAAAAATCGATTAATCGATTAAAATCAATTTAAGAATAAAAAATCCATAATTGATTCATAAAATGCCAAGATTGTTTTTTTTTATTTTGTTTTTTTTGTTAAGAAAGCTTAATTTTTATTTGGCCATTCTTTTTTATTGTAGTGTTTCTGTTAACACTGTATTCTGTTTAACACGTAGCACTGGTTATTTTCACAAATAAATGTTACACTTATGTATGTAACATGCCAGTGCTTCTGGACATTTTTTAATAAAAACATGAATATTAAATATATATAAATACACACTGATGAAATGTTGCATCAGTGTTTTATAAACATTGCCATCTGCAAGTGTCTAATATTCAAGAAATATTGATATTGTGACATGAATATCTGAAAGAATAGATATTAAATTGAATCGAAATATATCAAAATCGAATAAATTTTTGCACTTGTGAATTGAATCGAATCGATTCAGGAAATCAGGAGCGATACCCAGCCCTATAGATGATATAACTACGAAACATCAACAACCAAATAGTCATTTTCATTGGAAGTAGACATCAAAATGACATAGGGGAAGTTTATGGATAAGTAATCTCCTTTTATTTTGATTGTTATTGTTCTGCTGGAATGTCTCATTCTGATAAGCATCAGCTGAAAAGGGATCAACAGAGTTTAGGTGAACTGAGACAAAGATGGTGAGATGAAGATGGAGCGATGTTCCTCTTTTCATAATGTCACCCATGTCTCTTTGATGCTCTCGTGTGTGTGTGTGTGTGTGTGTGGGGGGGGGATAGAGGTGGAGTGTGCAACCATTTATAAGGTCCCAGCTCAGCAGGGCAGCCTTATCACAGGCAGCAGCTGCAGATTGACGAGACCACTTACCGAGTGCAGCGCAAAGCAAGGAGAGTGCAGGAGACTCACAGATTGCCATGTAATAGCCCATAGCCCAGTGTTTTTGTGATCGGCTTTTATTGGATTTATACATGCAAAATGTTGAACACTGTGTTCTGAAAATAGGACTGCGTTCACAGATGAGACTCTCTATAGTCCGGCAAAACATGGAAAAAGAAAAAAAAAGAATGGAAAACCCGCAGGTATAAGTTTAAGTGTGTGTGCGCTTGAAAAAGCGGATTCAGAAGAGGACCGCTGAGGATATCCAGAGCCTATAGTGAACGCCTGCACTTTATGAATTTCAGGGAATAATCCGTCTATAAGAGCAATATCCCTAGAATAACTTTGCAATTCTTTTATCCGCGCAGGCTCCGGGGAAAAGCACGAGTTTATTATTGTCTTATGGGCAGCAGTCAAAGCTGCAAATATGATTCTCAAACAGATTATTAGTGTTGTCTCAGAGGGTGGGATGTCATTAGATAAAAGTAAGTTGGGCAGCTCAGGGACTCGTTTTAATATATTAGTCAAACTTTGAGCACAGAGTGGATTTAGAAAAAAATATTCCCAAAGGTTGTGAGGACATACTCAATATGTAGGTTTTGCCTGGTTGTAAATAAGTTGTACTTTTTATTCAAAATGTGTTCACTCAATTACTGCCCTGGAGAAGTTAAACTCCTTCTCCCTGAAGTTAGAATTCCCAGATACTTCTACACCGATGGAGCAATTGTGGAGCTAAAATGATAGTAAATAATAAATGGTGGACATCAGGCTAACGTATTGCCCAGCTCAGTGCTCACTAGATAAGAGAGCAGGATTGGATCCCGCGGGATTCCTTGGACACTGATTGCAAATCTCAGTTGTAAGTACAGTGACCAAAAAAACCCCAAGAGGATAGCATCCCATGTAGGACTGAGAAATCGCAGTAGTCCTATTTCCATTGTAAAGATCTTGAAGGTAACTCCTTTCTCCAGAGACTGAGCTGTGGCTGAAATACAAAAATAGTGTAAATTTTACTAATCTGGAGAGTTAAAGAGTTTGATTCTTCAACCGATCGTCACTCTTTCAGGATCAGATTGATCCTCATGTTCTGGATTTCCATTCACGTTTCAATCCACAGAACAGTAAACATTGTTAGCATGCTGCATGCAAACAAGGAGGTGAAACAGTGTAGTCAAATAGTGTGTTCAAAACCTTTAACTGGTTGACTAGAAAGGGTCATAAAGAAGTATAGTCGACCAACATTATCATTGTCAATTAGATGCTACCAGTGCATAACTTTTTAAAATGTTACTATCAAACGAGTATTGGCTAAAATCTCTAAGTTGAGTCAATTATAATAAGTATAGAAATTGGATGTGTTTAGATGCAAGTATGTAGACAGATATCAGTGGATGTGTGGATTGGCTTGTGATTTAGTGTTTGGTCGAGGACTTCAAAGATGGTTTAATCTTTATTTGTTCATTAAAAAAAGAAATGAAAAGGCATATTGGAGGTTTCTCTGAAAATCATCTGACAAGCTGATTAAAAGGAACACTTGTGTAAATATGAGACTTTTGGAAAAAATAACTTTTTGCACAAAATGCCTTGAAACTTTTCTTTCAATTAGAAGAAATCAGGCCTGTAATCAGCAGCTCATTCTGACTCGCTTTCATTTCAACACCTAAAATGTATGATTTTAATTTAAGGGGGTGTGTATTTAAAACAGAATATAATGATTGTTGTAATGATTCAAATCACACATGGGCATGTACACAAGTGCATTTTTCTTTCTTTTTCTGCAGTTTCTTATCATCCATTCTCCATGTCCTGGTCAGGGTAGACAGGCATTTCTGAGTTTAAAGAGTCCTGTCCAGATGGTGGAGATGAAACGGCCACTGCAGAACAACAGTCGGGCCAAAGGCTTTGTTTCTAAACCTGAGAGTTCTTTGAAAAACTTTCAACCTTCCAAAAAAAATAAAAAAAACACCTTTATTTCTACACCTCAGAAAAACTCCAGACATAAAAGAAGAATCTTTTGAGATATTAACCTTCAGCTTTTGTTATATACACACATTTACTCAGTCCTGTAGGGTCGGGTAAAAGCCCAAAAATGTAACTTCAGGTGTGGATAATGCATGCCTTTCATCATGTCTAATAGGTTAATTCTTTATCTCATCCTCCTTTGTCCTTTCACAACCTTTCATTCAGGTATCTGAACTACTTTGCCACCAAATCCAGCCCGACGGGAGTCATCCTGGACTTGTGGGAGGCTCAGCATTTTCCTGACGGCAACCTCAGTCGCCTTGCCCAAGTTCTGGAGGAGATGGGACGCCATGACAGCCTTGTTCCCTCTGTGACTGAGCACTGACATCCGCCCATATGGAAGTGTGACATTCCAGAAAGGAAAAAGACATAAAAAGAAAAAGAGCGAGGGGGGACCCCCTTAAAAATTCAGGACAGTCACTTGGCATCTGGTTGACAAACGTTGGTTAATACTCACTAAGGCTGCGTGAGTGTACACTCAAAGAAGAAGATAGAAACAGCCAGGTTTACTCAGCCATGACCCAGTTAAATGTTGGCAACAAAGGGTGTAAAAACCTGGAGAGTAAACAAGATGTTTGCCAGTCACCTCTCTGGCTGTTCCTTCATCTCTCTGGTACGACGACTTGATATTTTTGGCTGCGGTTTCCCTGGAAACAGCTGTCCAGTTATTTGGATGGGCCGTATGGAATCGGATCGCACCCTCACACTGTCCAAGTGTTATTGATACACAATGAGAGGTCAACGGATCAAAAGGAGGAAGACTTGGATGAGAGAAAGAATCTCAGACTCCTCAAAATCAGTTTCCATAGTAACTTCATGGACAACGATGTGTTCTGTGATGACAAAGTATTTAATAATATGCCTATTTATACATATAATTTTTTTTTCATATCGTTCTGCCTGCCAATGAATTCTGTGCAGAGTCCACTCAGTTGGGTTGTGTGTTTATGTTTGGCTGTATTATAGCACCACCTGGTGGACAGTAGGTGCAGTAACCCTCCATCCTGTCATCCACAGAAAAGTACAGAGGGAAATCAATCATTTAGTGTCCTTGTTGTAACTACTATTAATACTTTTAGTTATGTTTTATATATTATTATCATTGATCATTAGTTATGTGTGATTCTTTTACATCATTTTCTCTCTTTTTTTAAGATATGTTTGAGTTGCATCTGTGATTATTGTTGTTATTTGCATCATTTTTTTATTTTTTTTTCGTAGGAGGGGGGATTTTTTCTCTCCTGAGCATTTGGCTAATAATACAAGTCTGTTTACCCTTAATGGAGATAATTCAGAAGGAAAAAAGTAAGGAATTTTATGTTCAGTTAATTTCATTTACATAAGGTCAATAATGGAAGATAATGTAATCAAACAAGTATATTTTTGTAGGACCAATGCAACTGAGATCAGCTGCTTTTTACCAAATAACATGATTGAAGTGAAATTTAATACAGAAAGTAATCAGCTAAATGTTGTGTCATCTCATGTGTTCAGAACTGAATTGCATTCACCCGCACTTTTGGAAGAAAGTGACAATTTTGACTCAGACCTCGATGTTTGTACATTAAATGACAAAAAGCCATGTTATGAAGGCACTGATTATGTGCATAAAATTAGCGATAGCTGTAAATGTAACATTCCTTTAATGAAGCATCTGTTCAAGTGTTATTTGGCTCATTTGATTTTCGTTTTCTTTTTAAACGGCAGTTGTCCCAGTTTTTTCGTAAAGCCGTCTATGCAAACTTTGCATCGTTTTGAAACAATCTTTACATTCTCAGTGGGCTAGCCTTTGCATTCCATAGTTGTTCTACAGCTTCATGTTTATTGTGTATAGTGAGAATGTAGCCTGTCTGTTTCTGGCACTCATGTCCTTGCAACGGCTTGCATTTCAGCTGTCAAGTTATTGTACAAAGTGTAAGAAAGAATTTTTAAAACTAATAATAAATTATATTTATATGCAACATTAATAAATGGGACGTGCTTGTTTTGAATTGTGAGACTCTGCAATGCTAATTTTCAATATACATCATTTTATTATTTGGGAATGTAATCCAGACCCACGCATACATACGTGCAATAGTGGAAGACAGCGGACGGACATACACTTTACAAAGATCAAAGACACTTTAACTTTACTGGAATAATAACAGAGTCCAGATCCCCCTCGTACAAACTCATTGTGAGTGGAAAGAGAAGACAGTGATGAAGGCAGTACCTTTAGAAATACTTAAAAAGGACCAAAAAACTCCCAAGTATATTTCCTGTATTGGAAAGAAGTAGCTTTATTCATATAATAATAATAATAATAATAATAATAATAATAATAATAGTCTTAAAATTTCTTTGGATTAATGACAGTCCCCATGATGAAGTTGATTGTATACTCTATGAAGTGAGTCACAAAACAGAAAAAATTAAAAAAAGTCCCACGCAAAAAAGGCAGTTCTAACAGTACAGAAGACTGCTAAAATAATACTGCTGTATGGCTTCAGAGAGCAGAGCAGGAAGCCCCTCTGTGTAAACCCCATCAGAGGAATTTGACTCCTGTCCTGCAGTAGACCTTCACCATGAGCCCACCTGGACAGTGTGGACCTGGTAGTCACTCAGCTTTCACAGAAAGCACACCCGGAACTCGGTCTGAGGCGCCACTGGCTCAGACACCTAGTTTCTGCAGAATCCATCCTCCCTGTCGGTTTCCTTTGTCCTATTTTTCACAGTCTCTTGTTTTTCCCTTTCTTCCGTTGGCCTGTCAAAGTGGCCTGTGCCAGTGGCAACGACAAGTCTCTGGGTGATGAGAACATTGTTTCTGACTCTGTCACAGTTTGATGTCTTGGGACTCTAACATCTTTGCCAGGGTCTTCTTCACTCGCAGCGCTGTGAGGCGACAGGCCGGGTTGTGAGCCCAGCACTCTGACATCAGTTTTCCCATCTGTCGTAGACACTGAGGACACATTACAAACAGCAGAATTTATAACATGTAACAAAATCCTCTATTCTGGATTGATGATGACTTAAATACAAATAAAACATAGTTCTCAAATGTATACAAATACTAATAAATTATCCAGAAATCAATTAATGACATCTGATCCCATTCGAATACTGGAGAAAGTTGTGATACGTCTCATTCACTTTCTGGTAAGCTTCTTGCTGCAAAGTTATTGGAAAACCTTGACCTTCAGAAAAGGGAATCTGGTGGCTCCATGATGCAACTGTGGGATTTTGCGATTAAGTGAAATCAATACATTATTCAGCGATTCACTTTTTCATGTCTGAGGTATGCTGGATAACTGTA